>CAEFZX010021235.1:0-17634 GCA_903066825.1 Alfaro cultratus | reverse complement strand
TATATATATATATATATAGATATATATATATATATATATATATATATATATATATATAAATAGTGTAGATTTAGGTTTTTAGTAACTTTTTTGTTCTTTTTCTTTTTCTGCTTTAGGCAACAATAACTGCTGTCGTCATCCACATCACGTACCTCAACATGCAAACACATATGTTTTTATGTTAACTCTAATTGTAATTGCAAAAGCATTAGCAGCAATTAGCCCTGCATTCTAATACAAGGAGATGAAACGGGGCAACTGCATCAAGCCACAAGAATGCATGGTAATGACGCACACATGAAGTTCCTACACTAATGTATAAGCTTAGCATAGACTGCTGTGTGGTTGTCTGAAATACAAGTGAAATGGTTTAGTGTACGGGAAGAAAAACGTTTGACAAAAAAAAAAAAAAGACTTCCAACATTTTGTTTCAACTTTTTTTTGTTAATATCAGTCTTATTTTGCATCCCAGAAATACTAAAATAAAATGTTGTGCTTCGTCATGATGTCTCACAAACCCACAGTTGGATGTTTCTATATCTTTCTCCAGTGTCTGTCTTCCAAAGAGCCTGTTTAACATGTGATTGTGGGTAAAGCCTCTCCCCAGCAGTGGGTTTGATGGGTAATGCGACACATACAACAGGATTTACTGCATGTCAGTGGTGTCATTTTGCTTCTTAGTTCATCGGGGAGCGACCTCTTTGAATTGTAGCTCGGACATAAAACATTGCGGTTTATGAATTATGCATCTCTTTAAGAATGGAATTATGTCTTACAGTTAAGCCAGTGTGTTAAGCACTTGGAACTGACACATCATCCCCCCTAATGCTAACAGGTTAAGAGCTGTTTACATGTGCGCTGCCTGCCAACAATAACATAAGAGTCAATTATTTTTCTTACCTCTGATTCCAATTGACCCCACAACTGTTTTCCATAAATAAAGCACTGACAATGTCCAGAACATGTAATGACAAATGTTTGGCGTTAAATACATCATTTTTGCTTTTAGTTAGGTGTACTCACAGTCTCTCGCTTCATTCAAGGCAAACAGCTAACAAGAAGCGTTTGTTAAAGTAAAAATGAATAAAAAATGCAGAGTAATCAAACAGGCTCATAAACTACGTATTAATTCTGAATTTACTATGAATTAGTGAATTCCACATGTTGGAATGTGTCATAGTTTCTTAGCTAGAAAGAGGTTAAAAATGGCACAAGATCTTTCAATGTTTAAATGCCTCAATATTTCTGCATGAGCCTGTGGGGAGATTAAACAAACTAACTATTTCTGGCTTCACACCCTGTCCCCTATGTTCAAAACTCTTATTCTTAAGCACAAAACAAACAAGTTTCTGAGTTATTTGTATGGAGTACACTACTAAAGATGTAATTGGGCTGACAGTATACTATGAGCATTCAAAGAGTCTCCACAATCACTATATATATATATTTATATATATATATATATATATATATATATATATATATATATACATATAGTGGCAGCAGTATAGGCACCTTCTAAAACAAAGGAGACAAACATCTAGTAAGAATTGTCAGCAGACCTCGGCTGATTAAGCAATGCTAAACTTTACGGTCTGCTTAAGGGACTCCTAGCAGAACCAAACTAAGCTGCTTGACTGTATTTATTCAGTTCAATTTCAAAATTTTAAAAGCACAGCTTAAGATATATGTAGAATTTATGTAAAAATTATCTACTGTGAAAACACAAAAAACAGGATTTTGATTGGTTTTCTGGCATGAGGACCTAGTTAGAATTAGCCATAATTAAAAACCACAATATATGGATTAGTAAAAAGTGAAGTGGATTATTCTACAATAAGCATTTTTTATCTTTTTTTTTTTTTTGTTCCTGTGAACTCAATATTATGCTGTCTTGTCTCGTCAGCTGAGTGTGCTGTTATGGTTACAGATAACTCATTGCATTCTCTTGATAGTAAACAAACCAAACAAGTTCATCACCAGCTTATGTGAAGTTAAAGTTGAGTTTCAGATACAAAGACGCTCAACATTCACCAATCCATAAAGTACTTGTAGTCATCTTCCTTCTAACTGCTCTTCAGTGTCTATGATTTCACACCTTTTCCAGCAGCAGTACCCATTTGTCCTTCTTTTAAGGCAGATCATATTACTACCAGCTAAGAAACATTCCTGTTTCTCTCCCCCACTGGCTTCCTTCGCTCTGCTAACCAACCAGACTACTTTCATTTGCAGAAGAGAAACAGACAGACAGATACATAGAGAGAAACTAACAATGAAGGGCTTTTTTTTTCCACAATGCAGAAACAGTTCCCTTCTTTTAACAGAACAAAGGAGGTGGCCTGAGCTGCTCCTACCTCTGTTTTTTAATTAAGCATGTCCCCCTTGCTTTCACACATATACACATGGACACTGGCTGACACAAACACACACCTACACATGCACGCACACCCAGTGAGACAGACACACATAACATTAAGGTAATTAAAGTGGCAGATCAGATCCACTGAGAGGCAAATAATAGCCCAGGAATGCCTGCTTTGGACACCGCAAGTTCTGATGGGTGAAAGGGGCTAAGAAACTCTTTAGCCTTTTGTTTTTCTCCACCCGCCCCTTTGCTCTTTCCCTTATCCTTCCATCTGCTTTTCAGTAGCCCCCTGAGAGGCCGAGAAGCAGTCAGTGGGAGGGGATTTCTTTTTTATTTTAGTCTTTTACAACTTTTCATCTTTTAGACTCAAATTAATCATAGTATGCTTCCATTTCAGCTTGACGCTACAGAAGCTAAATGCAATAGTCTACACAAAAACAAAGTTGCATACGGGCTTCCAAATATGCTAAAGCACATCTTTTAAGATTTTTAGCTTATACATATATAATTAATATGCTGATACAACAGCGCTCCAACAATATGCAAACCTTTCAGACCTGAGCTACTGAGCAGGTGCTGATGTCACGGTCTCCTCCTGTTTTCCCTGTCTTGTCAGGCTATCGCGCATTAGCCGGAGTCACAGCCTGTTATATGTCAAACCTGTAATTGCAGTGTCGCCACACTGCCGTCTTTGTTTACACCATGATATGCTGGATTCCAATTCTTCATCGCTTACTGTCTGACATTTTATTTCAAAGGCAACAAGTGCTATTAAAGCAGTGGTGAATATTTACAGACTTTTATAAATACTGGGATTTGACATATCCTTGATCTGTGAGGCGGACGGCAAAGTTCAAAAGTACTTTTTTTTTTACTCTTGTTTGGCTGAGGGAATGTGAGAACACATTTAATGAGTGGTAAGAATACAACTAGGCCAAATGTCTGACGCGACCCAAGACGGCTAATGTCAAACAACAAAGTCAGAGGACAGCATGAAACTATAGCTGTGTGTCCATTCTTTAAGGTCTCCAAGAAGGTTAGCCCTCTCCCTGCATGTGGCCCCTCAGTCCGACACCAAATCTTCTATCAAAATGTCACCGAGCATTAACCAAAGACAAAGGGGAGAGACGGAATGAATGTCGCTGCATCCATCTCCCACTGTCAGCGCCATGAATAGGCCTACTCGGTCTAATTAGACCTGTTTATTTGTTGCCATGCAAAGATGAAGGGATGAAAAACAAACTGGATAAAGGAGGAGGAGAATTACCTCCCTTCCTCACAATGCAAGAGAAGCTTCGGTTGCCATCAAAGAGCCCCGGTGCATGTATGCGCAAACACATATGCACATGATCACAGAGGAGAGCCTAATGCTCTGTTTAAAATCTTAAAAGAAAGGAGAGAGGGAGAAAATGGGAAAGGATAGCAGGGAGGGTAGGGCTTTTAGCATGACCAACTGTTTTTTGTCTTCTTTGCTCCTTAACACACACAAAGGGTTTTAATGCAGCCTCTGTTTGTGGCCTAAAGGTGTAATACTAGACACAAGTTTCAGTAGATCTTAGCAGTGCCTCCCCACACCCTTTTTTGTCCCCCTGTCCTCTCCGTTGTGTCTCCTTTGTGAGCAAGGGCCTTCATTACCAAGAAACACCTTGTCATTATTGCATTGGACAGCCCAGACATCTTAAGATCCACTTTAACACAGTAATCCTGTTAAACAAATTACTCACACTGCTAAAATGTCTTTCAGAAAAATTTGGAAAACCTAAGGCTGGTTTACATCAACAATGATACGGGACTGTTAAATGTGAACGAACGAAAGAAAAACAAGACTTACAGGAGGTGGGGTTATAAGGAAAGAATGCAGAGGACAGAAGAGGCATTTTTATCCTTTTCTGAGACCAGGTATGTGGGTTCTATCCCTCAGGTTGATGACAAGTAAATTGGTCTCATTGGTTGCTCAGGTAACATTACACCTAACTCCCCTCAGGCTGATATTTCATTGTTAGGAAAAAAAAAAACAGGTTAACACTGGAGATGAAAAGAAACAAATGAGATTCATAGGAGTAATAGAGAAATAAAAGTTTTAGTGAAGAGTATGCAAATGTATAGGCAGACCAGAATTTATTGTATGTTGTTGTTGTCGTCATCATTAACCTTCTTAACAATCCATGGCAATTTGAGTCCTTTTGGATCTGATTGAGAACTGATTACAGCAACTTCTGTCCAAACGTCAACAAGACAGACCCAAAGACATTCAGTTTCCAAAGATTTCTAATTCAGTTTACGATACTTGTGTAGACTGCTTACCCTAAAGGTCAGTGTCAGCGATTATCTGCTGCTTGTACAGCTTCATAGAGACAAAGTTTAATGGATTAAAGGCAACTTTGACTGGATTTAACATTCTTACAAGTGAACTTTGGGCTTACGCAGGCCAGTTTAAATATATACCCAGGCCTCACGGCTTTGAAGAGGCTATATTTCAGACAAAATTCAAAGAGAAACACAAAAATAAACAGTGAGACACTGCTGGGTCACAGTCCCCACTTACTGCCCTTGCTAAAGATTTTTTCTGGCATCAAAGGAGAAGCCAATCTACATAGCTAATGCCTCCACTTTTTCCCCTCCCTTTGCACGAAGTGAAAACAGCAAAGACGGAGCGGAGTGAAAAAAAAAAAAATGGGGATTTTTCTTTTGCCGACAATCTGGAAACACTCTCTAGTTAATTAGAGTTGATTGGAAATGAACCGCACAAACAAAGGGCAGCCTATGCCCTGGCTATTACAACCAGGCATGCTTGTGTGCACGTGCACCAAAGGTTGCTTAAGCTACCTTGGGAGTTCAAGATGCTAGCAGCTTGATGATGTGGACTCTTCTCACTTTTATTTTTATTTTACTTCCCCATTCTGCCCCGTACCCCCGCACCCATTGCTCCTCCAACGAAGCCCAGCGCTGTGAAGAATGTGCAACGACCTCCACTGCCAGGGAGCAAAACTTCCAGCCCGATGCCACAAAAGCCAAGAAGGTAATTAAGTTTGAAAGAATAGAAGCACTACCACAAACAATGCGGCAGTGTCCATGGGGAGGGATATATGTGTGTGCATGTTGGACAGGGGGGTGAGGGGGGTTCATAGGGTGGGGGTCAGAAAAGCCATTAACATTCAGGGGCTGGGTGAAAGAGAGGAACGAGGGCAAAGGGGAACTGAGGATGGCATTCGTTCTCTTTTTGCTTCCCCGTCTTTCTCTGTCGCAGCATGACTCGCCCGTTCATTCGCATTATTTATCTATCTTCTTTTTATTTTTTCCTCAATCAGCCTAACAGCTGGCATGGACCCCCTGTTCCTCCCTCAACACCACTCCTACCCATATGAAATAGCTCTGTTTTGCTTTATTCTGGGTCCCTTCATTGGTTGGGTGTCCATTCTTGTCATGTGAGGGGTTCCCCCAAGCTCAAACATTCAACCACGCACACAGTTTCAACTAGCCTCTGACTGTCTGCACGTTCTGTCTTCAGGCTGAAGCGTCAGAGAAACGTCTGACAGGTACACAAGGCATCCTGGTTGGATACTACTTGAGAGCACTAAGGACAAACTAAATTAGCGCCCCTCAAATGCATGCTTACACATGCAAACATTTGCAATATGTGATCCCAAAGAAATACACAGGGAGCTTTCATCTTTTTTGCCACATCTCCAGAACAGCAACAAAACTCAATTAGTAAAGAATGTAATTTTATTTACAGAGTTCCAAGTAATCACACACACACGTGCGCACACACGCATTCGCACGCACAGACTTGCACAGTTTAGGCAAACTGTCCCTCTCCCACGTGGTTGGAGCTAAGAAAGAAGTATTCATCGCCCATGTGTGTATGTGTCGGCGAGAGTGAATCCGGGTGTGTGGCTGCGCGAGTGCGTGCATGTGTGTGTGTGTTCGGACAGTGGAACGATCATGAGACACATTTACGTCAGATGAGTGATTCAGGCAAACCACTGCTAATTTCAATGAAGGCTTCTTCTCAGGATGGATGGGCTGCTGTGAAAATGAGAAAAGTTAGCAATCGACAGGCGCAAAACTCAACTTGAGAGCGCATTTGTGCAGATCTTTTCACATCTACTATCAACTTCTGGACAACTGACGAAAGCAAGTCACCTTCTAATTGCGGTGTTGCAGTGTTGTGTGTACTAATCTGTTTTGCTTTGTCTCTGCATCTCACTGGAGACGTGGATTAGTGCTAAAATGATGACTGCTTAATCCTTGATTTGCCTGTGCTAAATAAATATTAATCTACCCTGCTCATCATGCTCTTGTAAGGTACAACATACACAATATGAGAGGGTTAAGCTGTTACATAAATCATAGCCTTATCTTTTGGATGAGACCAAATCATGAGACCATACACACACACACACACACACACGCCCACGCACGCACGCGTACACACACACCTCCTCTCTACAAAAACACATCAGGCTGAAGGGGTTGACAGTGTGGGATTATTTGCCACTGAAATTAATAATCCTGCTAAATACAAATCCTTAAAAAAAATCTCTAAAATACATGTTTCAGAGGTGAATAGACACACAAATATCTCTAAGTTGCATTGATTAGTTTTTTTGTTTTTTTTTATATATCTCACCCTGCCTCTCAGTCAGTTTGTTTGGAAATTCACATTTGAGACCATAAAAAGTGAAAGCTGTCACTGCCGAAATCTCTTGCCCAAACTCAAACACACACACACTTAAATCGACAAGGCCTTGGTGGTGCAGCTCAGAAGAGGTTAAGCAAACACAGTCCACGTCAGTCAAGGGTAGTGTGCACAGACACAGAAAGCAGCCTCTGACGCAGGCATTTCATATTCACCTGGCAAATATAAATGACAGGGTTATGCTGCATTCAATAAAACTAGAGTCAGGTCCTCTGCTAATGTTACAAAATACAAACTGCAAAACTCAGTGAGCATGTAAATTATTGTAAGGTTGTGTGTATGTTTATGACTTGACACAATATCCTCGTATAGAGAAAGCAAAAAAAAAAAAAACATGATGTAATTTTCCAGCTCTCAAATATCTTTTGCAAGACCAGTAGGTCCTGCTGATTCTCTGAAGGCTATTATTAAGCACTACAAACTAATGTAGCAACTCCTGCTACTTGTTGCCAAATTCCTTTTAAGGAAAAAAAATGTCACAAATGTTGAGCTAACTGGTGAAAGATTTCTATCGGAATCAAGCGACAACATAGAAATATGTCTGAACACAGAAAATACTGTACAAGTCAACAGGTTTTACAGCAGCCATGTGTTTGCCAGCTGTCTCAAATGCTTATTATTACTCAATTATGGCCTAAGCAGGTAGGGACACCTCGTCTCTCCTGTGTGTCACAGTCAGCTGATTTATGTTTGCTGAACCTGCCCTTATCAGGCTGATTACAGTCCCAGTGGAGAGAAAAGACGAACCAAAAACTGTCCGCAGATATTTTATTGTCCTTTCTCAGACGTTAGTACCGAATCCTCCGCAAATCTTCCGCTTCCTTTGAAAACAAAGTTTAAAGTTCAGGTCCCCACTGTTTTCTAAAGACAGCACTCGGCGGGGCCCTGGCCCTGTCATTATTTTCATAAAAATAATCATAGGGCAGGTATCCTGACTGACGCCACGAGCTATGCGCCGCTGACTAAAACATCTCCTGAACACCTCTCTGACACGCCACAAAAAGATCATTAATGTCTCGAGCTTTTTCAACAGGACAAAAATAAAAGTGCTTACCTTACATTAGAAAAAAATAACATGAACACCCATTTAGCCTCATACAGATGGAAGCAGAAATAGGGGGTGTATGGAAAAACACACAATACCTTTTGGGCTTTCCAAGAGCTTGACTACTCGTGACAGGTTTAATTTCTGGACCCAGGGAATTACTAATTAACTTAAGCTTCCGGCTCTCTATTTAATTAGAGAGGTCTCCAAATGAACTTTAGACCAAAGCCATTTGCTTTTTAAACAAACCCCCTTTTTCTGACAGCTGTTGTGAGTTTGCCCTCTTCTCACAAAAAACCCACAAGCAAAGCTCCGTTGTTATTTATGCCATCACAGGCTCTTTTTCTGTAGGAGGACAGAAAGAGAGCTTCGAGAGAAAAGGGAGCACAAAAAAATAGAGCAGAGAAGTGGAAAAGTGTACAATTTAATTGGATTTCACTACAAACAAACAACTGCCACATGTAATTAGCATAGTTTTAGATTAACTCCACAATATTCCTTTATCAAATAAACACCCCGTCTAGGCCTGCCTGCTGAGAAAGAACCAGATAAAAAATAAAATAAAAATGGACCTATTACCTTAGTTTCTTTATTATATACAACCAAAAATTTAACCAAATTTAAATCATTTTGTCTGTTTAAAATATTTGAGCGTTGCTCTTTACACGACAAGTAAAATGTACAAATGCCATAGATTGTGAATACTAGAGAAAAATGACATTTTATCAAAAAATGAAATACAATGTTTCAAGTGCAGATGAAAAGTTCTGCTTCTCATTTCAAAATATGCTAAAAGGATAAGTGAGGGTCTCCAACAACCTTAAGACTAACAGACCATCCATCACCGCGCCGTGGCAGTTGTTTAGGTATAACATTAAGGAAGAGGTCCATTCTTCAAAATACTTTGCTTTTTTAGCCGCTCCTCCAAAGCCTCTCTAATATCTGCTCATCTTTGCCGTGGTGAAACAAAGCAAAACTCCCCTCACTATTTAGTCTAGGTGCGGAGAACTGATACATCAGTGAAAACCGCTGACAAAACGAGCCTTGTTAATACCTGCAATTTCATATACAAGAACATTCCAGTGCCTGCTCTGCTCTTCTTCTTTTACTGTCACAGAAAAGAGGAGTCTTGTCTCTTTCTCTCTCCTCCCCACCCCCTTTTCTGAAAAAGCAAATAATTTAAGATTATTCCACAGCTGGTGCCAGGCCAGAAAAAGAAGTTGGGTTCTGAGAGGGATACTTTTGGCTTAAGCCTCCTTGGGGAGTTGTGGAGACACATGTTTGCTTCTCTGCTTTGGAACAGACTGAGACCAACACAAGGAAAATAAATCGTTTTACAATTTATTTTATAGCTATTAATCCAGCAAATACAAATTGGACACAACCAGACTTTCTTAGGGCGGCCTTTACGAGTGAGTATTTTAGCAACTGGAACAGAAAAGTGTTATTTGTAATTTAATCCTTAGCATACCATAGAGAAACTCTTTTTTGCAGGGACGTGATGCACAGTCATATCACTTTTTAATGCTATTTCAATAAATTTCTGAAATTATGCATTAGGGCTTTTGTATGGCAGTGGAATCTGGAATTTAATACTAATCAGAACAAGCGTTTCCATGCAATCCAAATCAAATTCCTTAGTTTCTTCATTTCAACTCTCATTACACTGTTTGTTTAAGGCCACAAGTCATGCATAATTAATTAGCCACTTATTCCCTGACAAACCTTGCCAATGGCCTTGATATCCACATGCAATTGCCTTCTGGAATACCAAATGTCAATCATGTCACAAACCTGCAATATAAATTCAAACACTGACACATACAGGAAAAAAAGTGAATTAAAAAGAAAGCAGGATTAATCTGATTTATACATTTTAATGAATATTTCCTATTGACACAGTCTCTGTGTTTCTCAGACTTCAGTCTTTCCTTAAGGTCTATTAATGCGCACATCTTGTGACTGGGCTCTCTGCCTTTTCAATCCTTTCCTTTGTCTTTGGCCAACAGGGAAAAGAATGTATCATTTGTCATGAGATGTCTTATGCTATTGTGGGCTGTTTTTTTTCTTCTTTTTTTTTCTCAAACCTGGAGAGACTTAGTCATTCATCAACTTTTTTTTATTGTTTCCCCTTCCAAGCTCAGAGATTGCTGCCTCCTCTGTTTGAATGAAGTAGTTGTGCATATTTGTCATGGTTTTGGTTTTATCTTGCCAGCTTTCATAGCTCTGAAAATACTTCTGAGAGCAATCGATAGAACGTGGCATATAACCTTTTGTACCGCATATTGTTTTCTTGGTAAGTACAGGAGGGACAAACCTTTCTAAAATAAAAGGCTGCTGAACACTTTGGTGAATATGTGAGGTAAGGACTTTGAGGCTCTCACATGGAGTTAAAGAGCTGAGGAAGTGTCCTTCACAGTGAATGTATTTTGAATTGCAGAGGACGACCAATGTCAGAGCCTGACTGTCTGGCCGGCATAAACTTTTTTACATCTTGTCACAATACCATGTACTGTATTCTCGGATTTTAACATGAATATGTGTCTTTTCTTTTTATTTTACGGTGAACATTTTAAACTGAACTGATTTGCATTCGACCCTTGATCTGAAATATCCGCCTATTCTTCGTAGCAAAATAACTTAAGCTCTCTTTGTGTCCAGCCACAGATTTGATTCTGAACTTTGACTGGGTCATTTTAACACATGGATATGATTAAATCTAAACCTGTCCATTGTGGTTCAGTGTTTTGTTCCTGCTGTTCAAGTTTAAGTCTTTAGCGTCTATCACTTTTATTTCTAAGACTGGCCTACATTTAACTCCATTCATCTTTTTGTTGACCCTGTCCAATTTCCTAAGGTCTCCATAGAACAGCTGGATTAATACAGGTAATTATTTAAACACAAAAGAGTTTGATTTACTAATTACCAGATTCAGAAGGCAGACAGTTGCACTGATATTTTTTTTTTTTAGAGTAACAGAGTAAGGGGGCCAGAATACAATCGCAAACTTCTTTTCAGATTTTCAGTCGTAAATTAATCGAATACCACATCTTTTTGCTTTTACTTCATATGTTCAATAATATGTGAAAATAAACTGACTTATGTCAATTAAAATAAAGCAGCATAATATACTGTGTATATTATGATATGCAGTATGAAATTAGTAGTTTCTCTTTGCACTCAAACTGCCTAGTAATTTTGCATTCACTCCCAGTATCAGAGCACCTGTCAGAAAGGAAAAGAAAAACATCCACTGATGAGAGATGAGACAAAAACCAAAAGAGAACATGAGACAGACACACCAAAAGGACATACAGAGAAAGCAATCAGCAATACAAGGAGGCCACATTTTTTTTCATCAGTCTATTTTATTTGACCTAAACCTGAGAATCTCTGCCACCCCCAAGGCCCTTAGGACCTCAGATCAAACAGATAGAATACTCAAACACACGGCCCTGATTGTTCTTTCCCCACCCTCTGAAATCCCCCCACTTCCACTTTGAAATGAAAAGAATAAACATATTATTCCAAATACTCAGAACCGTGTTTTTCCATGGCTAATATCCTGTATGGGATGGCTGATGCAAAATAGGCAGGAGAGCCTGAGAACGGGACAGAGCACAGAGGGTAGAGAAAAATCCCCCACTTTCTATTTTCCCTTAAGAGACCAATGAAGGCCTGTCGAGATGAGAGAAAAAGAGAGAGAAGGAGAGAGATGGAGACATGAGAGAGAGGGTAACGCAATCCTTGCTGGCGCTGGACCAACAGCAACAAAAACATTTAGATAACCGCGCTCAATAATGAACGATTTCAATGAGGACAAAAATTACATTTCCTACAGATAACATGCCCCCTTCCCATAACAGAGTCAAAAGAGCCTTGAAACCACGTCATGCTGAAGAGTGGTGCACTGGAGTATTATGTTAGGGGAGGGTTTTAGTAACTATATTAGTATCCTATTACCCCGCCAGAGACAGTTCTTTTACTGGTTGAAAGAAGTTGCCAAAGCTGAGAGAGACAGGAAAAATATAGAGCCTTTACAACAATCTGACTGGAGCTACAAGAAAAGCAACAAATCTCTCCTTAACTGACTCGGCCTGTGCTGTAGCACTACCAGCAGCGTGGCTCACAATATTACCGAATGTCAATACACACCACAAGGGCCACTCCAGATAAAACTCCACGTACACATAACTCAGGATCTGTGCAGCACACTTGATCCTCACAGGTGGTGTGGGTCACGGTGAGAATGGCATCCACACCTTTCTCATCCACTAAGCACTCACTTCCTTTCAAGCCAAAATCTGTCAAGTTGCTTGAGAGGGGAAGAGGCAAGAAAAGAGGAGATATAGCGTGGAAAGGAGGCAGAGAATAAGAGAGCAAGTCTTTGTCCTCTTCCACTCAGCTCCAGCGTGTTTCCTCCTCGGGTCTGTCCGGGGGATTAGCATATGAAAGGCGAAGGAAGGCGTGCAAAAGGTCAAAGAAAGAGTATCCCATCCAATGAGAGACAACAAAAACAGGCCACACCGGCCTTTGTGCTGCTCATGTTCTCCACCGTCTAACCTCATGCCCCTCCCTTAACCCTGGATCATTTCCATACACCAGAAGATGACGGTTGATCATAAATTACTTACTATGTCGAGCTGGGTCATATGGTAGTCACGGTGGCGATTTTAAACCACCCTGGCAGTCCCTCCGAGCTCTCTCGCACACACACGCGCACTCGCAGGCGATCACATAAAACACACCTGCTTCGAAATTTCACAGTTGCCTCAGTCTGGATGATATCCCACCAAATCCTCTGCAAACATCTCAATAAAGGAAAATGTAAGAGCAGTGTAGTTTGATTTGATCCACGAAAGCCGCTCCCTTCCTTCCATGTAAATACTACCTGAGCCTCGACCATCCACTACATAATTGTACACTCCAGTGCTTTAGGGATCCAGTTTAGTATATATATGGAGGCTTAGGGATTTTACCAGTCTCCACTGTTACTCTATTATCATACATATTGCTCCACATGACAACTTCCTTCTGCTGGAGTCTGAACAAACACCTGAAAACACTGGTCTTGTGTTTCCGGGGTTCTCCCTGACACAGACAGTCAAGTACTGGTAGCGGCCTGGGAGACAGGGCCAAACGGAGAGAAGGAGAGAGAGGGAAGAGAGAAAGAGCAAAGGGGTAGAGCATTTCATCTCTCTTTCATCTCTGTCACCCAGTCAAGCGTTCAATGCCCCATTCAGCGCCTGCCCAGCATTATGCAAAATAATGCTAATCCCTTTTCCCGTGCTTTCACACTTGTATAAACTGCCGTTCCTGCCTCTGAAAAGCAATTATATCAGTTTACGTTCCTGTCAAAAAACAGGATTAGCATGCAAGTACTAGTAGCACCAAACTAGGCCTAGTTTCTATCCACCTTTGGCTCTCAGAAAGCACAGCACGTTAAATGTTTGTCCACCCTATTCCAATAAAGGGAAGTCAGGCTGCTCGGTCGGGGGTATGGCTTTTAATGTGTTGTAATTAGATATTTAGATGAAATGAAGAGAGGGTCTGGAAGTTTCAGAGACAGAACTCCTCGTCCTTGTTCTTCTGTTCCAAACCTCCTTAGCCAGAATCTCAGCTTTGTGAAATCCCCATAAAACAAATTCAGCGGCACTACCACACAGGGCTACGCCAGTCCCACACTTTTCTCACTTGTCTAGCTGCATGGTCTGTAAGTGTGTTACATATGTGGCACACAAATTATCTGCTGTTCCCCCGTCCCAACATGTTGTCTCCACATGCAGACAGACTGGCCTGCACACATGCAAACACACACCAGGCAGACAGAGTGTTTTTGAATATGCAAATGCTCACAGTAGCGAAACGCTGTAAACAAGAGTCAGTGTAGACTTGTTTAATCTCGGACAATCAGGCCTTTTTTTCCACTTGTGGGGGTGGGAGGGTGCTCAGTTCACCCATCCCGACCGATGACAGATCAGGGACAAGGACATTAGTCTGGACAATTAGAAATGTCGTCATGGTGACTAATGAAATTTGGAAAAGTGGCCATCCATAGACTTAAATGACCTAGCTGGTTAGGTGCTAGCACTAGGGGCTGGCTGCTTGCTGCTGGCCTGTTGCCTTACACACACCCATTATTCTCTTTTCTGCCGCCGTGGTACAATAGACGCACTTGTATCTCAGCCGATACCCACCGGCAGTACAAGCTCTCCGCCTGACAATTTGCATATGTTAATATAATTAAGTGCTAATTACACTAAAACTCGCATATTCACAAGTACCCTCCCCGGGAGCTATGCACAAGCTTGATCTCGTTCCAAGTCTTTAACCCTCCGCCGTGCCTTGCTTGTGTGTGAGTCTGTGCGTGTGTATGTGTGTGTGTGATAGAAAGAAACTGTGAGTTAGTAGTGGTGCCCCAGGGCTGACACAGGAAGCTCCCCTCTCTCTTGCATGATGCTGAGCTGCAGTGAACTTCTTAGCTTCTCCCCTGTTCAGGCCTCCCTGGGCCAGAAGACCCTGACACGACTACTACTGCACATCGTCAACCATCACAAACGCACACACGAGTGCAAACAAAAGGTTCAGATGTTGGATATCTTTGCATCAAAAAGTTTGCATTTTAAAAGGCTGCGTAATAGATGTTGCACAAAAGAAAATCTAAGGGTGAAGAGGAGGTATAAAAGAGACAGCTTGAAACAGGACATATTTACCCTAACTGTAAAAAACAAGTGCAGGTACATACAGTATTTTTATACTTAAAGAACTTATTTCCACCCTTACATAAAAGCAAACACCTCTTATGTACGGAACACTGGACTTGCCCAACACTGAAACCACATAAAACAGGTGCCAGGAAGGACAACAGTCATTGGAGCAATTGATAAAAGCAAGAAAACAATAAACAAACAAAAAAAAACAACATGATTCCCTTCAGGGAGCATGTGTGCCTGGACGTGAGAGTGTGTAGGCCTGCCGTTTTGATAATGGAGGACAGGCGGTTGTGCTTTTCACATTGTAATGGCCATGAATCAGGGAGGAAGCCAAGCGGTCGAGCTACAATTAGAGTTCTTTTGTGCCTCTTCCTCTGTCTCTTTTTCCCTCTCTTTTTTTCTTACTTTCATTCGCTGACACTCTACCTATCGAGGGTACGTTAAAACAGTCCACACTGCTCTGCTGCCAAGGGTGAATGAGGGGAGAATTTGGGCTGAATGGAGGAAAACTCACACTGTGCTGCTGGACACGCACGGACACATGCGTGCACGATGCACACACCAGATGGCACAGCAAGGCAAATTAAATAAACACACACTCACGGACACACACACACCTATAGCCAGAGAGAGGCCTCTGTGTGCACTGTCCCTTAATGAATGTCTATTGGTAGTCAGAAGGTCCAAGCTCATTTAGTTGACTCTCAATGAGATGCAGCATTATGGCTATGGTAATACGCTCCTCCCTTCCCCGATAATCATACGCAGGTCATTGTGTCAGAGTTATTCATTTCAATCACACGCGCACGCCAGATGTTATTATGCAGGAGAGTAAATCTCTCCAACGGGTGTCGATGGTTGCCTATTCAAAAGAGATGAAAAATAAAGAAGAAAAAAAATGGATATTGCTCCAGCAGTCCAGCGTGTAGTGAGCTATACTGCTCACTGAAGCATGACAGCTGGTAATGCAGGTTCGGATGTAGCTCCGCGTGTGTCTTTTTGAGGCAGTGGGAAGCTCCCCCTTTACTAATACCTGCTTCTCGGATTACCACAGCGTCTTAAGTATTCAACCATGCTCCTATTTTCCTATTCTGCCTTTTTAGTCAAATTGGCCGTCTTTACACTGTAAAGCAGCGATATACCCCTCTTAACCAAAGGCCTATGGGGGGGAATCCACGAAGAGGAACATTAAAATGCAGCGATAGCCTTGTTGCAAAGCTTCTCTCTATTTCTTTCTGTCTCTTTCTGCAGCAACGGCTTCTAAATCATCCAGCCTCCTCTATTAGACGGGAGACTTATTGAGGTAGAAACCATAAAAAATGAAGAAGGGAAATTTAATCCCTGAAATATTGATTTGCACATTAATATCAGATAGGCAGAGGGCAATCTAGCCGGGTGGAAATGACACATTGTCGACCCCTAGGAGAGGCCCGAGCCAATCTTCTAGCTGCATGTGTCTTAGACCCAGGAGTTATAGGACAGACTCAGCCCCTGTCTCTCTCTCTCCCTCTCTCTCTCTCGTTCCCTCTCTCCTCCTCCCAGTACCCTCTCATCCCTCTTGCCCCCCTCCATCCACACCCTTAATGAAGGCTGCAATGCTGGAAATGCATTAGCTTTTAATAATCAAGAAGCATTTTCAAGCCAACAGCTTTTGTCCTTCGAGGGCTGTCTGCCCATCTTTTACACTATATATCCGTGTGTGTGTGTGTGAGTGTGTGTGTGCGCGTGTGCACTGTGCGTGTGGGTGTGTGTGTTTTAATCCCTCCCTCTGCCATGGGTAAAATGAATGTTGTGAATTGCTTAACTAACAAAAAAGAGATACACAATCAGTCTTTGAAAGTGCACCCAGCACAGAAAAACAAAAACAAGAGGCCTGGAATTCTACAATTATATATATATATATATATATATATATATATATATATATGCAAGACAAAGGATAAAAATAAAACGAGGGGGGAAAAAAAGAAAAACAAAATGTCTTATTATGGAATAATATAGCGTGAGACAACACCATCATTAACTGATGAAATGCATTGCAATTAGACAGGATCATCTTGTTTCATAATAATTTTAATTCTTTTATCAGGCCTGGCCTGCGTGTTTTCGTGTGGAAATAGAGGCTTTTGTGCAAATGGAGCAGGATTGTCTGATTGAACTGAGGATCTAATCCTGTCTAATAAACATCAATCCTTGGCTTAATAAACAAGTCGGCAAATGCAACAAAATCATGCAGACGATGTGGAAGATGAGACGTAGAGTTAATTCTGTTTTCATCTTCAAATTCAGATTTTGTAATAAATATTAATATTATTATTATAACAACTATGCTAAATGTAACAGAAGATTGTGTTGTTGTTTTTTTATTTTATCTGTCTTTTATTTATTCTGCATTTGTATTTTGCTTTATTAAAATTATTGGTTTCGTTATGAATAACTACAAGCATCCACCAATCAAAGACATTTCACCGGTGTTAAGCCGTCTAAAATAATTAAAGAAATTGTTGAGGGTAAGTAGATACACTCGGAGGATAATAAAGGACAACAAAAACAGTCCTATGAAAATAAGGTCGCTCATATTAGCGCGTCGTTCACCCAGAGCGACCACTCTTTCTTCCCGTACACACACTCTCTTTGGAGCGTTGCATAGCCGCGCTGCAGAATGACCAGACCCTTGGCCCTGGTGTGTGTGTGTGTGTGTGTGTTTTTTTTTGTTTTTTTTCCCAACCTCCTGTGCGATCGATGTGGGGGGGGGCGGGGGGGGGGGGGGGCGGCCCCCGCGCGCCGGGCCGGGGACAGGGGGGGGCCC
>CAEFZX010021230.1:0-42479 GCA_903066825.1 Alfaro cultratus | reverse complement strand
CTAATCATCTTAAAATAATCTTTTCAAAAATGGGGGGTGTCTGTTTTAGTAAAACATTAATTTCTAGACCCACTACATTAACATAACATATTAAGAGTTATTCAGATAACTATAGCATAAATAACATGCTAACAAGTTAACCAAACCATCCTTGTCACTCCAAATCACTAAACGCAATGAAATCTTCATCCTCGGTGTCGCTTGTAAACAACTCGGCTAACTCCGGAGGTAGAAGATGCAGCTGTTCTACCACACACATTATCAACACAGGCCTAGAGCGCCCTCTTGTGGTTTAGTGTGAAAATAACCTGTGATATGATATAATAATGTGTTACGGTAATAATTTCACACATAAGTTGCTCCTGAGTATAAGTCACACCCCTGGCCAAACTATGAAAAAAACTGCGACTTATAGTCCGGAAAATACGGTAGAAAGAATCTCAAAATTATGTGAGTAACTCTGTATGTAACTAACAGACTGAAGGTTCTTTCAGGTCAGTGGGGATGTATTTATATATTTGAGCTGGTGTGCATAATTTTCGTGATTACAGAAAAGCTAGAATGAATTTGGATGTGTGCACCCAATTGTGATTTTTTTCTCTATAGCGCTTTTCTAATTATTTCGACCACTCAAAGAGGTTTACACTAGAGTCACACTTATGAGCAAACACACACCCATACACCAATACACTGTAGGAAACTTGGATTTAAGTGCCTTGCCCAGAGGCACACTGACATGTGGAAGGTGGAATTGAATCTTCAGCTCACAGTCGCTTCCCATCCTGACTCTGCATTCTGGAAAAAAAAAAAAAAATCTCTTCAGCTGTGCTATTAAATAAAAAAAGCCCTGAAATTAATGAGTGTTTTTTTTAACATTCAGCAAATTTGAATATTATTAAAAAGTTTATTCATTTCACCGAGTGAAACACAATTTGATTACCCACCCACAGATTGTGTTCAAACCTTTGTTTCTGTTAATTATGATTTTCTGCTTACAGCCACATGAAAACATTTAAGATTAGATTATTATGTCAAACCAATAATATAAAAAAAAAAGAAAAACAGCGTTCACACGGGAATGCGGGCTTAATGAAAAGTGTGTTTAATTGTTATTAAAATTTTATTTTCAAAGTTTACTTTCAATTTGACTTGCCTCATTGCAATATTCAAATTTATTAAATATGTGTGTGTGTTTAATCTCCACAGTGGCGCTACTTTGCAGCAGGTTTCAAACTGCTTCACTTGTTTCTCTCTCTCGTTTTTGTTTTCCTTTTCCTTCTGTTCTCTGACTGGTACTGTATTGTAAGATGACATATATTTTTACACGTATCATTTCAAACTGTTGTACTGTATGTAATATATTTCAAAAAGGAACTAGATTAAAACGAATGAAGGCTGACTCGGCGTCGTCTTTGTCGTTGCGCGCCGGTTGGAAGGTGACGTGTTGAATTTGTGTCAGGTATTGGATGTTGCTTAGAGCATAAGAGCTGTTCACTTGACCGTACATCAGAAATATTGTCGTGCTGTCTTCGCCTGGAAATGTTTTATCTCAGAGTTAGCAGTAGCTATGATCTGCGTTTTAATAATAATAATGAAAATAGAGAGAGATAAATGGTCTTTAAATCTCCTTTAAACTCACAGCCTCCAGAACTCATGTCTTGCTGTACCTAAAAGCAAAAAATAATGAAAAATAAAATTATACATTATTTATGCCAGTATTCATATCCCTTCTGGGTTTGTTTTTTTTTCTACTGCATCCTTAATGAAGGTGTGAGGATCATGCCGGAGGGATACTGTATTGCTCTTTGTGTATTTGCCAAAAGTGGGGTCATATTTTCTCTTGGAAAAGCTGCTACTGATGTTTTATTCTTCAGCCAGACTCTGCATGGAGGTTGAGGTGGTTAGTCGGTGTTTAACCTGTGTGTTTATCAGCATGAGTGCTGCAGAATGACGTACAACACGGTTAAAAACGTTTAATCCAAGAAAATTTTACATTTAAAAACCATAAAACTAAATACTGTCTTTAAACTCATACCTGGTTTTCTCGTTTCTGTCCTTCTTCCGGTGTTTCTTTGTTGTTGTTTTTTTGTAGTCCAGTTGTGATGAAGGATTCTGGATTTCCTTTGTTTTGTTTTGTTTTTTGTCTCCAAAACTGAAACCAGTGTTTTGGGTGGTCTTTTCAAGTTTATGCATTTGTCAACAAAGGAACTAGAAGAGCTAATGGCAGGTGAGTGGATGCAGCAGGGGAAAGGACTGAGTAGAGGCAAAAGAGGAAACGAATAACAGCCGGGAAAGGGAGTGAAATGACCTTGCAGCAAGAAGGTCCCGGGTTTGATTCCCATCCTGGTATTTTTCTGCATGGAGTTTGCATGTTCTCCTCGTTCACGTATGTGTTCTCTCTGCCTACCTCATTATTTTATTTTCATAAGATATTGTTATATTTGGAACATGAGGTGGAATCATTGCTATATGTGTGATCATAATATGATAATTTTCATAGTATTATGTATTTGTTTGAAGTAATTTTATGTCCATATGTAATGGTGTAACCAATCGAGTTTATTAATGCTTCACTGACTGTAGGGTTTATTAGCAGCAGCCACAGCTTCTCTTAAAGGGGCAGCATTATTTATTTTTCAGGCACATAGTGGCATTTTAAAGCACAGTCAAGTAATTGTTACCTTTAGTTGTTAGAAATATGCAATATGTCAAATATGACTTGAAAGAAATTTGACTTGGCAATTTAACACCTTGAAATTGGGCCTCCGTCTCTTTAAGAAGCTCCTACTCCTTCTGAAATTCTGTGTTCAGGAAGTCATCACAGCATGGCTTCTTTGTTAACACTTCAACAATGTTTTAACCAGTGTTGCACTTAGAAGTAGTTCGTATAATGAGTTCAGCGAATGCTCTGTTCCACCAGATGTTTGCTAATTGCTCCTGGCTAGTCTGAAGGAACTGATTGGGAGAGTCAGGGGGGAAGCTTGGAAATTGAATGGTCGCTACGGGTGACTAAAGGATTTCTCAAACATGCATGAAAGAATCAAGCCAACACTCCAGGTATGTTTTTGGTGAGGGAATAAAATTATAACATGATGTAAACCTCAAAAAAGAAAATCTTAAATAACACTCCCCATTTAGAGAATGCTGTTTTTTGGTTCCAACTATTTAGCAGGATCAGAGAAACACTCACAAAGACAACCAAGGACTCGTTATCACTCTGCGTAACTGTGTTCCAGCAGCGTATCATTGGGGTCCACGAGTCCAAGGTTAGAGAGAAGACAGAATCAAACTCACAGGCTCGGCTGAATAAGAGGTAAGAAAGAGGACTGTTGACGCTGAAGAAGGACCTTAAAAAAAAACAAGCAGACCTGCCTTTACTCCGAAGAAAGGACAGCATTTCCTGTTGGATCAGAGGGATCAGATGGATTAGTGGACACAGGGCATCGCTTCACGTCGCGTTCTAAGGTGTAGAGAAGGTGACGGCGTGACAAAACACACTTTCACTCTGCTGAAGCATTCAGATTTCAGGCGCCCTACGATCCAGATCGGCAACGATGACTGACGTTTTTCACAGCGGACATTTTTTACTTCTCGCAGCATGAAAATTACAAATGTAAAAGACGGATGAACTTCAAAATGGCTGAGTCTCTTTTAGTCCCACAGCAAACCTTGATAATAAAGCAGCATGTAAAACAGCAGGAGATTCTCCTAATGTTAAATCTGCCATATGCTTCCTGCTAAGACATATAACCGTGTGCTGTGGAAGGGCTGCAATATTTAAGTCCTGATTAACAGAATTGAATAAAGAAGTGGGTACGTAGATATGTGGCGTTTAACTATTTTAAACAGAAAAGCCACTGAAATCTGTGGGGTGGCATTTGTAATGTCACTCAGTCAAACATTTATACCGACCTGTCAGAACAGGGAAAAAGTGGGGTTTCATTTTTCTTTTATTCTCACCGTTATTCATTTAGGTCAGAGTTTCAAACTTTATATTTAGTTACCAAGTTAAATAGTTTGAAGCCAAATATGTATTTAACAAGGGAAGTATTTAGTTAACCTACTGTCTTGCTTATTTAGTACATGTAGTTTGAAGCTAAATATGTACTTAGCAAGCACATATTTAATCAACTAAATATTTAGCTCCTACCTAAAAATGGAGCTAAATCCTTAGCGTCAAGCTAAATAGTTAGTTGGCAAGCTAAATAATCGCCGTAGCAACATTTTGATCCATACCAATGTGTCTTTGATTAAATATAATACATTTTATAGAAGAGGCTGGTGAGGTATCTTTGTCATTCCAAGGAGTGAGACGGCGTTTTTCAATTGTGTTAAATGGACTTTGCTAGGCATTCAGCCACAACGTGAGACTAGGGGAGAATTTCTAACCCATTCAAGAAATTTGAATATTCTTAAAAAAGGAATTTTATCCACATTGCATACATGGTTTACACAGATGGATGTGTGAGAGCCTTTATTTCTGTTAACTGTGATTATTTGTCCTCCTACAGTTAATTAAAACACATTTAAAATTAGAAAATCACATCAGACGAATAACCAAAAATTATATATAATTTTAATATGGGTTTAATAAAAAGTATGATTAATACATGCTTGAATGTTGTCAATTTTCAAAAGGTACTTTTAATCTGACAAATGAGCCTCAGTGGACGTCATAGTCTAATTTATTGAATATGACTGTAAGGGCAGAGGAAGCACCTGCAGCCTCCACACAGAAACAAATTTATCTCACATTGTTACCTTTACTTCCTTATTTTTAAAAAAAAATATATTTCCTAGAAAGAAAAAGAAAATTGTCCTGTTAATTATTTGGTCTCACATTTTAGTTTGAACTGTTTCCTTTCATCGTTAATGTTTTTGGTGAGATGACAAAAACATACAGAAGGATACATAGTTGTAGCTAAAAATGAAAACAAGCAAAATAGTTCAAGGTCCAATTTCAGCCTTACTCCATGGTTAATTGGAAAACTCAATTCCAGTAGTCCCTTTCCCTCACTCACAAAATGGGAATTTGTCAAAAGCTCAGAAATGTTCACCAATGTCATAAGTAACAGAGAAACTTCTGAATGGCTGCAGTTCAGGGCTGAGAGCTCAAGCGTCTCCACGGCGCCGCGGCTGGTCGGGACAGCGTGGGAACAGAACCGTCGGACCGCTTGGACAAAACGAAGGGAGCCGGCTGAGTGTGTCCTGACGCCATGAAGACTGCTACTGATTGATCCAGGTGTGACCAGCTGGTCACGAGAAACACTAAGCTCAACTTCTGCAGCCGTGAAATGGATCCCAGAGACGGAAGGTTCTGGTGTCATCACATGGTGACAGCTGATGATGGGATAAAATCAGGAGTGTCACTTTTACTTATGATTTAATACAGTTCCTGGTAAAACCTGGAAGCCCTGAAATGAACTCCTAACTTTGATAAAGCAAATGACGCAGATGGTATTTATACCATGAACATTGCTATAGGCAACAAACACGCCCTGTGTTGACGAGGCTAATAGCAGAGATAGATTTTTTTTTTAAACCCTAAAGATTTCTTTCTATATGTTGATTAAAGTTTAACAAATCATGTTTTAATAATCACAGTGAAATGTTAAGAAAGTCTCGCCGGCTTTAGCAGTTAGCTCATACAGAAAGGAAATTTGTGCTTGGTTGAATAATTCTTTGTCGTACCAAAACATTTCGTTGGTTGGAAAATCTCAAATGTGACCGGCCACAACAAAATCTGCACAGGAACATTTTCACTTATTTACCGATTGTGAAACCGTTTTAAGGTTTCGGATGACGACGACACAGAAATACATGTTTAAAAAAGGAAGAAGATATGATGATTTGAATGTTCTCTTAAAACCAGATCACGGGAAAAAAAACAGGCCTCAAAGATTCAAAGAGAATTATCCGCAAACCTGATCAACTACCTGATTTACATTACTTTGTAATAACCGCAACCAACCGGAAGAACTGGCCCAAGTGGCAGATGAGAGGGAAGTCTGGGCCTCTCTGTTCAGGTGGCCGCATCCGCTATCCAACCCCCGACAGGACCCAGAAAATAATATTGAATACAACACGTTAGACAATGTTTTCTTTCAACACATGTACATATGGTAATAGTGCCCCAAAAACAATAAAAGTTCTTAAACTCAGCCCAAGAAACTGAAAGGCTTTCCTGCAGACATGAATGCCTCCGATCACGTTGCTTCCCCCCCCCACCCCCCGTATATGTCTTGTCATCTCTGAAGTAAGGATGTTCGTCTCTTATGTCCAGTTATTCGAATGTCTTCCATGTCGAATTATTCAACTGAGATCTGACCAGTCTAAGTATTCAAGATTTTGAATGCAGTCTAGGATCTTGACAAAAACCCCAGAAAAACTTCTTTCATTTAGCAACAAATCATAAGTTGTGATTCATAGTCACTAGGCTGTGGCGTAATGTGCTCATGTTCAGCACCAGGGGGCGCTCAAATCCATGCAGGTAAGCAATAAGGGCCCAACTGATTGCAAACATTTCTCCTTTCTATCTGCCTCGTGGCGCCCTCAGGCTTTGCTACCTTGAGCAGGAAGCATATCGCCAGTATCGAAACATATCTCTGCACTCAGGACCAATGAAAACACAGCTCTGTATGGACCATGTTGCCCAGAGACGTGGGAGAAAGCTAGGCTGCCCTGAACAGAGAGCGAAGGAGAACAATGCTGTCACTCAGTTTATGGCTGAAGTCTCTTGGAAACTTTGAAGAATTTCAGCATCCTGTTGCTCTTAACACTTCACCACATTTTTGAGCAAAACTCACAGGGATGAAACAGGCAAACACAAGCAGAGGATCGTTATCTACGCGGTTCACCACCAAGTTCAGCCTCAGCCGTCTACCTGCGTCCCAACCATACATTAATGATGCTTCTGTGCATCGGAGAGAACATGGTGGACAGAAAAGACTAACAATGCAGGTATATATATATGTGTGTGGGGGGGGGAGGAGGGTGCATGCATGTGTGTGTCACAAATTCCTATATTTTAAGAGAGCGGCAATCGGCCGATACATCTTCTCCATGAAGTGGAGCAACTATTAGCAATTTTTCAAACAAAAAACATCGGAATCAGCCAAAGTCGCAATTGGCAGCTCAGGATTTTTACAGTTCATTGGTAGGTAAGATGTTATTTCAAAAACATTTTATTTTATGGTTTTATATGTTATTTTTTCATTTGGAATACATTTTGAATGAAGTGAATAAATTATAATCCCCAAATCATTTCTGTGTGGAAATTAAAGCTATTATGAAAAATTCTGAACTTTTTAAAAAAAATAGTTTTATTTGCATTTTCACAGGAATCATTCATATCTTTGCTATCTTCTAAATAACAGTATAAATACAAGGCACACTTAGATGGTCCGTGTTTGTATGGCTCCCAATTACACAGACATATTGGTATATGAGTAAACATATGATCCAAACATTTCGGTCAGACACTAATGACAGAACAGTTAAACCAACACACCACCAAGACAAAAAGAAGAAAAAAAAAGGAAAATTCTCAAATTCACTCATTTTTTTAATAACACAGGTATTTTTCTGATCTACAGGTAACATTTGCCTCAGATTGCTCTGAATGACCCAGCAGGACATACGTCCAATCAAATAAGAACATAATTTCAAACCAAAAGGCTTCAGGTAATTTAACACACTGGGCATCAATATCAGGGCAGCATAAAAAAAAAAAGAAGCTCATTTCACACGAGTTGAGTAGAGGAGCAGTATGGATTGGTTTCATGCTTAATTATGCCTTCTTTTGATAATGGAGGCCTTCGCACAGAGACACTTCTGAGTCCTTGATGGTTTCGTTACGGTCTCCCCTCCGCCTCCCGTCCTTCAAAGTCATCCAGAACCAAACGGAAAGTGGGCTACACGGAAACTCTGCTCCTCCCAAACCGTGACCAATCCGCACTATAGAACGCAAGGAAGAGGGGGAAAAAAACAACATCCCTTATAAGAGGAGCTGCCCATTGCACAGCAGGAAGATACTGGCCACTCAATAGCCTGTGAACAGCGAAGCGCTGGCGCTGCTCATGAGGGAAACCCCCATGACACCTTGCAGAAATCTGGAGTTCCTCATTTGCCTTTTTGATCCAACCTCCGTCGTCTCTTGCGGTCCGTCTCTGCAGAGGGACTTTGATCCTCACTCGTTTGCTCTCCGTCTCCTGAGGAGCTGCTGAAAATCAGACAAACAATAAGCGTGGCCTGTTTGAGTTCTTCCAGAGACGGGATGAAACCTCGTTTCTTCTGGTTCAAGCACAGCACGGCGTCAGCGCGGCATCAGAGTCTTTCAATGGCCTTTGATTGTGTCGATTATGTGCTGCTGTGCTCTTTGTGGCGCTTCCAGAACACGGGCCAAGACGTGGAGCTAACGGCGGCCTTCTGAAGAGGGCTGAAAACAAGTTGGAGGAATTAAAAGTGGCAAAGCTGAAGGAAAGAAAAAAGAAAACCAGGTGAAATGAAGCGGGCGCAGAAGATGAATGACTCATAATAACCTGGCCAAAGACTTATGATTGTGTCTGGCGGTGATGGAGGGCGGCCCCTCAGAGATCGGTGGCTCTCGGTCACTATGGGTGCCGAGACGCCGTAGCCAGCTAGAGCCAGCGGGTATCGAACGGGCCTCTAATGAGAAATGAAAGGGATGTGTTCTTAACCGCCAACACTGGGATGAAAACGGCTGAGGGTCAGGATGAAAGCACACCGGGCGTTCAATCATCATCATCAGTTTGGCCAGATGGGAGGAAAGCAGCGGAGAATGGAGACATTTTCAGAAGCGGAGAATGTCACACATGCTAGAAAATGCAGCCACACACAGGGATTCTCAAAAAAATGCATGTAGTTCTTTGTAAGTAGACTTAGAAAGTAGGGGTTTAGCACAACCCACGTATGAAGGTCTCAGTCCTCGACGTGGCTGTCGTGGGTTCGACTCCTGGCCCCAGCGACGTTTGCCGCATGTCTTCCCCCCTCTCCTTGCCCTCTTTCCTGTCAACCTACTTTCAAAAAATACGGGCCACTAGAGCCATGAAACACCTCAGAGGGGAAAAAAAGCTTATCAGAACTTCTTTTAAAGGGAAAATATTATGTAAAATCAACTATTTTGAGCTTTTCATCACATTATAATGTTATTCCCTCATCAAAACAAATCTGAAGTGTTGCCGTGATTCTTTCATGCATGTTTGCGAAATCCTTTAATCTCCCATAGCAACCATTCAGGTGTACACAAAATGTCTGGTTGGACTTAGCTCCGCCTTTGAGGACAAAGCTCCTCCTCGTGTTGCGTTTCCCCCACTCAGCTCCTTCAGACTAGCCAGACGCAATCAGTAAACACCTGGTGGAACTGAGTATCTGCTGATCACAGGAGGTACATTTCAGTGGAACGCTTGTAAAAACGTTAAAGGGTTAATAGAGATGCTGTGATGAATTCCTGAAGGCGGAGTTTCAGAAAGAAACAGGAGTTTTTAAAGAGACAGCGGACCAATTTCAAAGTGTAAATTATGACGAGGTATTTCTTTGAAGTCATAGTTGACATTTATGGCATTTTTATAACAAGTGAAGGTAGCACAGTGATTTGAATTAGCTATAAAATAGCTCTGTGGGCCTGAAAAATACATAATAATAATAATACAAAAATCTAATGGACTAGATACATGGAAGTTTGGGCAAATATTGTGACGTAGAGTGGTGGGATGCTGACAGACGTCATTCAAATAAGAATTTTTATTCATGCATTATTATTTCAGTTATTTTAAACAGGATTAGGTCACATTAACATGGAAAACGTTTTGAAATGGTGGTGTCAGGAGCAGCTGCAGCAGTCGGGTATAAACAACGTCCAGATTCCTTTTAGTTCCTGGCGTGTCATCGAACACGGCGCGCCCCTTCACCACATCCCCGTGGCATTCCCAGGATCTTCCTGCAGAAGCGGGATGAAAGGAACGGCGCTGCAAGCAAAGTTGAAGTCGTCTTTCGTCTCAAAGTGAATAGCCCCTACAGCGAATCACTTTAATAGTTCCCAATTGCTTTTCTTCACAAAGGTAAGACCCCTTCACTCCCCTTTCCCCCAGTCTCTGCCAACACCCTCCCATCTGTCTCTCTCTGCTGCCAGTGAACAGATCCCACCGGAGGGAGAAGAGCCACCACCTTTTCTTCGCCAGTCCCCACCGCCTCCCAAAAAGCCCTTGCTTTCAGATTCGTAATGCTTTTATCCAACTCAGAGCAAGTGGAAGGGGTAATCAAAGCAATTACCTAAGTCTCGTTTCGTCTCACCAGAGATTTACCTGTTTCCATGTGAGCCTTCCACCAGACTGAAGCAGGTCTGCGTCTCGGGGACGTTTTGTGGAACATCACACAGGCAGCAGCTGTCAAAACACAGCACAAGCCGGAACAGAGCGCCGGCGTCTGCCAGCAGGTCTATCACTTGGATCCTTAGACAGTAGATGTGCAGCCACTTACCGAAACAAAGCATAAGCGATTTATTTATTTTAAAGAGGCTCCCGATGCATTGATTTCAACACGTCAGGAGCGTCTCTAGCCATTTAACAGCCACAAACTTTTAAATTGGAAATTTAGAAACAAATACGTGTTTAAAGTGTGCAGTTCTTTTCTACTCGGCCAACCTAAGCAAGTGCTTAGTAGAATCCCAGCTTTTTGCATGTTAGCTCAATCAGGGTCAGATTGGACTGGCAACATTCGTAGCATTAACCATATAACTGCACAACTTGAAATGACATAAATCAATTTGCATAATGGAAACATTACAATTTAGAAAAAAACGTACGTTTTTTTGATGAAACGTTTTGCTCTTGGATGGTGGATTTTATTATCCAAATTTGTTTATTTCATGTAACACGTGATCAACAACCGGATGTTGCCGCTGGCGTAAGCCACGAAGAAGAAGACGGGCAGTAGTTGGAGGATAACGGCGCGGCAAGTTTTTTTAATGACTTGCAGTGTGAACAAACTTATTTACCTTTGATTTTAACTGTGATTCTTATTTAATGGAAACACAGCAATTCAAAATTGTGTTGTTGTTTTTTTCGACTTGCAATGGAAACGCAGGTTGTGAGGAGAAGTTTTCAAGTTCTACCACAGATTCTCAGCTCGATTTATATCTGGACTTAGACAGTGACTGTCACAGTGTCAGATATCTTTTTTTTATTCACTAACGCTGTACCCACTGCCTAAGATCACTTTACTTAGAATAAAACAAGTGAAAAATGTTATATTTATTTTGATTGTTTTTTGTTATGTCTGCCTTTTCTAAGACTTTATAATTAGTTGGTGAGGGTAGGGTATCTCTACACCCTACCCTCCGTACGAAGCAAAGTATAGAACAAGGCGCTGGATTCAAAAGGCTAATAAAATCCCAGATAAAACAAAAATAAATATAAGCAAATGATATGTTGCAAGAGAATGCAGCTGTCCACCTTATTGAGATTCCTTTTTGACAAACCTGGTATCAGGCAATGACCACCGCAGCTGTGTTGCATTCAGGACCCCCGTTTGCTACGTGTCCTGCTTCATATTCACATAATTGGAACTTTGACAAAAAGCTGGGACTTTGACTGGAATGAATCTAAACAAGCTCCACAGAAGACAGTCAGGTCTTCTGTAGTCAGGTCTGCTTCCCAACAGAGCTGCTACATCGGACTCACAGTTTCCTGCCCGAAAATGATGTAAAACCCGCCCAGCTTCAAACAAACCAGTCCAAATCTCAACCGGATCCAATTTGGACCTCAAAGGACTTGACTCATTGAAAGCAGTGAGACTTGAGGGGGTCTTTGTGGCGATTCTTTGAAAGATTCTGGAGATTACGCATTTTATTAAACGTTTTCTGCTTTTCGGCCACACAGTGACGACTATTTCAAAAGACTTTTCCTCTGATGCATTTCTAAAAACCCGCCAAATGTTGTGAAAAGCAGCATAATTTTAACAACCCGCCCAAAGCCTCTTTTTTTTTTCTCTCCTTCCAGCCAAACGTGTTGAAAAGCAGCCCCAATTGGGTGGGAAGCCGTCCAAACCGGGCAACACTGCTCCACCAACGCAAACCTTAGATATCCGTCTCCCACTGTGACTCTCGTAGTGTCAGGCACGTTGTCCAAAAATTGTAAAGGCCTTAATTAAAGATTAATGTCAGTGTTTCTCACACACGGCGCTCAGATAACTCATCCCCCAGGGCGCCTTCCTGATAAAACCGCCCAGGCTGGACTCCAGATTTCTCGTTTCCTTTTTTTCTCTTCCTCCTTTCAGAACAGAAGCACCAAGGCGGCGTGCTCAGCCGAAGGACGAGCAATAACAACTTTAGCAGGTGTCTACGCACGGTGCCACCAGCGTGGGATGAGGCTGAAGAATAATCACATTCAGGAAAAGTGACACAATCAGGCGGCGGACGGCCCCTCGCTGCGGCTCCCCAGTCCCACTGCCCCTGACAACAATTACTGATGCTTGTTCTCTCTCTGCTGCCCTGTGCTTCGTTGGGGCACGCCACTCCAAGCAGCCATCGCTGTGTGTAAACGAGCCTCGTATTAGAAGCATCCAGAGACGGAGACGAGACAGGCGGAGGCATTCAGATGCCTACAAACACGTTTCAGCAATTTCCACTAGATGTAGATGGGTTCTGTCCACATCTAATAACAGATCCTTCCCTCCATCATGTCAAGGTTGTTTCTCCTGTGATAGAAATCCCCAAAGGAAGGCGTGTACCGTCTTGTTTGCAATGAATATCTACAGGCTTCTAACGAAGAACACTCTGATGGTCTAAAACTACTCTCTGCTTTGCTTTTTTTCTTACAGCTCCGCTGTGGTGACTTCTAAATAACTCTTCACATAACAAAGCTGAACAAGCCCCTCGCACAGATGGAAACAGGAAATCCCAACGACATCCAGCAAGCTGTGAAATCCAGGGGATAAGAACATTCAAGTGTGACTGTATGGAGTAGAAGCGCCAAGGCAGATGTGCTCTGATTATTTCCTTATTGACTCAAAGTCAGACGCAACGCGTCATCGCCTCTGACACAAACAGTTTTTAGTCCTGCGCTAAAGAATTAACATTAGTGTAGCCGTTAATTCAGCTACAGTTTCTTTTAAAATGATTTATTTTTCATCAACTTTTTGGGGGACTTTGATGCCTTAATTTTGATTGATTGATTAATTACATAGATTTTAACACTAGTGCCTTTGTATTTACGTGTTTCTGGCACCTCCATAAATCGCTCCAATGCCTCGTCTATCAGCCATCTCCTCTGATGGATGATGAGCGCTGAATTATGTCTTTATCTCATGTAACTGTTTGCATCAGTCGCTGTCATGATTTTTAATGATGCACTGCGTGAATGAACTTATTCACGTGTGATTTTCAACGTCATTTCTTGTTTAATGCAAACACAGCAATTGTGAAATTGTTTTTTTTGTTTTTTTTACATTAGCAGAATATTGACAAAGATTTGCTCCCATTTGTAATGGAAACGCAGCTACTATCTTTATTAAAGTTCTGCCTGTTGTCTTCCTCAGTCTTCATGGTGCAAACTTTTACGGGCTTCATATAGTGGTTGAATTTATAATTAATACTCCACTAATTCTTGTCGATTCATCACATAAAATCCACCCTCAAGAAATGCATCAAAATGTGAAATTCCAATGTGACATCTCCTGTGAGTTGGTGGTAAAAAAAAAAAAAAAGAGCCTGCCCTCCATAATGGTGACTTAAAGCATGTGTCAGATAATTATAATCCCAATCCTCGAATAGATTGCCTGTGCCTGGGCAGAGAATGACTGTCACAGTCTATAGAAGAACGCTGTGCCTTGCTGTGGGAGTAACAAAGCTTGACAAGTTGCTTTGCCGTTTCGAAAGGAACAGACAAGGTGGCGTCAATGAGGTCCATCGTTTTCCTTTATGCCTTAGAGCACGTTTATTGCTGTTTCAACATTGGCAATTACCGAACAAATAAAAGATAGGCTTTCTTTAATTAACTCAAGAGAAAGTACAAAGAGAAGTTATTGAAAGCTGTTCCTGATTGACAAAGCCATTGTTATTCGTATAGCTAAAGCTTGGTGACTCTTCCAGCAGGGTGGGGAAAGGCTGGCACCGCCACCTTAAAACTCCAATTCTGCTTTTTGATCTTTGGTTCATGAAAATGTCCTTTAAACATACAAAAAAGTGCAATGTAGCCATAGTACTCTTTGATTATCTGACTCAACTGCAGTCACATTTCTTCTGCTTATCTACTTGTAAATTAGCTTTTTTATCACTGTGCTCTCAATTAGCATCAGCCATCCTTTCCAACGCTCTGCGTGCAACGCAAAGTCAAGCTAAGAAGTAATACACTCATTTGCTGTTCTAGAGTTAGGCAAAATGAACAATTATGGTGTTTACAAGGTTTTACATTAATGTAAATAAGTGAAACAGTTTATACTGTGTACATCCTTTTAGCTTCTGAAGGATTGAAGAGGGAAAGTATGCAGCTGCCAGGTGCAGAAAAACAAATGCACAGCATGTCTGACCACTTCCTATTGTGTTCTGGTCAGTGCAATGCCAGCAGAAAAAACAGATTTACTTTCACAAGTCGAGCATTACAGTGAAAATTATAATGCTCCACTTGATATACATACAGTACAGACCAAAAGTTTGGACACACCTTTTCATTCAAATGAATGAGAAGGTGTGTCCAATCTTTCGGTCTGTACTGTACATATATACTGTAACTATATATAAAACTTTATTAGAAATTGCTTTGTGTTTGTTTCAAATGTAATGAACAGAAAGGAAATGGGCCAGAAAAAAGAACTGGAGAAAATATAGAGACCACACTCTGGGCGTCTGCTTCTGCTTCTGCACCTGCAGAAACAATAAAAAAATATGGATTTAACCACAACGTCACTGAAAAGTACAATTAACACAAGATATATTTCGTGCTGACAACCCCAGAACAATATAGAGTACATCTGAGTAGCGTGACCCGAGGCAGACGTGAGGGAGGTCCAAAGGTCCCCCAGAGCACCGCAGCACTGCGAGGGCCACCGTAGGGACAACCACACACCCCCAAAGGAGCGCAGAGGAGAACCCTGGGGGAACCAGCCAGCAGATCCAGCCAAGGTCCCAGAGATCCCAGGCCCAAGGGCACACCATCCCCCAGCAGAGGCCTGACAGAGCCAGGGGCCCAGGGCACCATCAAGCAGATGGTGGCATCAGCCCCCGGAGGTAATGTGAAATTATGTATCCAAATAGGACCATGATACTTTAGATAGTGATATGTATTATTTTCTTTTACATATTTGTTGAAATTGTCAGTTCAGATAATCTGTGAAGAAAATCAAACTCCTCCAACTTCTCCCTGTGCTAAAAACAGCCATTCAGAGCCAGGAGGTGGGTCTTACTGCTGTCAGTCACAGTTTAGTGAGGCCTTGCTCATCCTCCTCTCCCATCTCCTTGCTCTTTGCTAAGCTTCCGCTAGCTGTAGGAGCTGTTAGCTGTAGCTAGCTAACAGGGCAGTTAGGTGAGGCCAGTTAGTGTGTCTAGTGATATACTAAGAAACGGTTCTTTCTGTAACAATAAGTTGTTTCTCTGCCATACGCTCATCGAGCAAAGACGTTTGTTTACTCTAAACTCTCCTTTGATCTTCAGAGGTTTTGCTAAATTTCTCATTTCTCTGAATGGTGTTGAGTGAAATCGGTTCGTCTGTGGTATGCTGCTCCTGCACATTGTACAACCAAACTTGTTGTACCTAAGACTTTGTATTGTCATGTGTGCGGTCCCTCCGATGTAGAAATTCGTCGGACAGTTTCAAAATCTTTCCAGTGGGAGTCAGACGCCTCTCCAACATAGAGCAGGTCCCTGGCAGAGATCTGTCGGTATCAGCCGGCTCTCGCATCTGTTCAGCCGCCATCAAACGCAGAGGAACACAGGAGACTTTCCCCCCGTCCTACAAAGCAATGTTTTCTCACGTGAAAAGGAACAAGTGCACGACTTTAAAGTAAAACTAGCGGCACATCTTTGAACGCAGAGTATTAAACACAGTGAGAGGATGGAAAGAGAATTAGAGCTGATGTTAAAAAGACATGATATCTCTGATCGCAAATTAAATAAACCTTCTGATTAATTAAGACATTCATTGATATTTTTTCTCTAGTCTAGAGGAGTTTTACTTCGTCATGTTCTCGTTCTCATAAATAATAAAATAAAAAACGTATGCCAATAATCAAAGCCAAACAGCACTGCAGTGTGTTTAACAGGATCTGATGGAGGAGGTTGCTTGTCTTTGGGATCTAACATTACTCTGATTTATGAGGGCAGACAGAGGCAGCTCATTTCTGTAATGACCAAAGTAATCTACCAAAACCTGTGCAAATTAGCTCAGGGTCACAAATGAGCTGACCTGTTGACTCTGTAAATGAGTGGTAGTTAATTTACAACACAAGCACAGGATATACATGGTATGTCTACACATAGCCTGTCACGATGTACAACTAAAGACAAAAATAAGACTGGACAAAAAACGAAACAATGAAGCAACCAATACAAAACTAGCATGTTAGAAAACTATTTGTTTCTTATTTTCATTGTAAAGTTAAAAAAAATAAATAAATAAATAAATAAAAAAGGAGAAGACTTTGTGGTTTCTGCATTAACACTATGAAGAACACAGCTCTGTATTTCTATAACAAATGGAGCGACAGATGCAAACAGTTACATGAGATTATATTCCTAGTTCAGCCATGTTGCAAGCGCTCATCATCTATCAGCCATCAGAGGAGATGCCGGCGCCTTAATGTGTTAGAGTGACAAGCCCCGCCTACTTAGGCAGCGCCTATGGATGCAGCATTTTGGGGAAATTGTAGCCTACGGTGGTGCTGCACCAGGAACCACTGACATGAGGTTGAGTGGCATCAGAGACTTCAGCATCGATCATCTATAGATAGTTTAATGAGGGACCTCCCACCTACTTTCATCTCCTGAGTCACTTCTCCTTTCAAACTGACAGCAAACATCTACAAACCTCCTTCATGTTGTTCTGTTTCCGTCTAACTGAGCTGAGAGCATTATTCTCAGCTCGCATCGACAGCCTCACCTGTGACGGTAAACGTCTTCGACGTGGCTTTCCCTTCACTGCCTTCGCTGTAGTGCTGCCCATATGTGAGGCCTAATTACTTTCTGAGGCGCCCCCTCCTCCCACTGGTGCAACAAGGTCGCTCTGCTGACGCCACCTTCCCATTCACACCTTCAGGAGTCACACGACGAGAGCTAATCTCATTCCTTCACAAACCATTACCCTGATCAGACGGGCTTTTACGCAATTTGCAACGCTGTCCAGATGAGAGAATGACTTTTCTTTAGCGGCAGTGAAACGCGCTCATCAGCATCCCACTGAGAAGCTTTGAACTGTCAGCCAACACGCACCAACTCCAAATTGGAGTTAAATTGAAGAGGCGTCCGGCTGGAGAAGGGCCAAGACAAGCGGGGCCCGGGCGAGGCAGCAGCGGCAGATGTCGATGAGGGTTTTTAATGGACTTGAATTAATTGGCATAGGGTGTAATTTGTCCCGTGGATGCGGGAGGCATTCTGAGGCCGAACTTTTTCAGGGTCAAGGGAGTCGTCGCGTTGATAGGCATCTGCTGGAGAGGTCGGCAGATTTGTAAAAACTGACAGATCTGGTAGTGATGGATTGCATTACGCCTACGCGAGGCTGGTTGTGTGGCCAGATCAGATCCCTCACATACAGTATGTTCGGCCATTTCATCGCCTTCTCCACCAATTCATTACACATCTTTAAAGCTGCAGTATGTAACTTTTATGGGGAAAAAAATCAAAGCCATGAGAGAGACAATCTGTGAAAAAAAATCAAGCTCCTCTGCATTTTTCCAGTGCGAACTAGAAACAACCAATCAGAGCCAGGAGGCGGGTCTTAGTGCTGTCAATCATGACCAGTTGTGTGCGCCTGCCTGTTGCGAATTCCAAGGCTAGTTAGCACGATGATGGTGGATAAACAGTTTTCCTGTAACAGTGAGTTGTTTCTCCAGCATTAGCACATTTAGCAGCGTGTACATGAAGTGATTGACAGCGCTAACACCCGCCTCCTGGCTCATTTCTCTAGACGACAGTAGTACCTCAGGGAGAAAGTGGAGGAGATTGATCTTTTCACAGTCTATTTATTTCATATTATCCTGTAATGACATGGTGATAACTCTAGCAAAGAACAACATATTTTTTTGTTTTAATAAAATTTACATCCTACAGCTTCGAACATTCCAATCCACAATCTTCTAATGCATTTATTAGAAGTCCATGTGCTGGATTTTGCAGATGGTTTAGAGAATCAACATTTACTGTTAACACGTAGAACAGAATTTAAATATTTAGCGCTTGAAGTTGTAGAAAGTCATATCACTTAAAAAAGAAAACAAATCTGTGGCCTGCCATACTTTGTTTTTGAAGCAGATTACTTTTTAATACACCGAGATGCATCACATCTGAAGTGCCTCAGGAAGCTGGAAGAACTTTTTACAGTTGAGCTCTCTGTGGACTTCATCAGGTGCAAGGTTTCTTCCTCTTTATGTTACAGATCTTTTTCTCCTTCTTTGTTCCTTCTTTGAGGTTTTCCTTTGTGGATTTATAGCCTTGCAAGCATTACATCCTCAAGCTGGAGTCTTCTTTTCGGAGCTTTAGCTCAGCAACTATTGGCAGCAGTGGGCGCCGCTAACTAAAATCATAATCACTAATCATAAACCTTAGTTTCACTAATGCTAAGAAGCTAACGTTAAAGCACTAAATTCAACCAGGTTGATACTCACTAAGTGACACAAGCAGAAAATGAGGAGTCACTCAAAACTGTTCATATACAGTATATATGAATTTTTTTGCATGCATTTGTTTAATTAACACCCCGGTTGGTTGTTCATGTAAGAGCTTTAGTTTTCTCCTCATTTCTTTGTTGTATACGAGTCATTTGCTGAATAAAGTTTTTTTGGGGGAAAAAAACAACATAAGGAGAGGAAATTAAACTTTGTGAACATAAGAGCTTGAATATAAACTTCTAATGACTTGAAGAATTCTTAACAGTCGATGACCAAAACGTCAATGCAGACGTCAAATTTTATCGAACTACGATTTTACAAAAGAGTCAAAGTGCTCAATAGAAAAACGTAACACTGCTATCAGCATTAGCAGATTAGCAGGAGTGTGTCCACCATCAACAGGCAGTCTTGTCTTTGTTCTTGATGTGCTGTTCTTTAATGCAAAACCTTTTTTGTACATTTTGGTTCAATAAAGATAAAACAAAAAGTCATTTCTGTGGATAGAAAAATCAGCTGTTGAACTCAAACGGCTGTTTGAGCTCTCCATCATAGGAGTCACCTTAAAGAAAATGTCCTACTTATCTTTTCTCGTCTCCTCTGCTGTCTTTCTCACACATAAACATGTCCCGGTTGTTAATCCCACATACAAAGTACAGATTAGTTCACCATTTCTCTGGCTGTGACTAAGTGGCGTGAGGGCCAGAAACCCTCTTTGTGCTTTCCATTGATATTTTCAGCCTTTCTCAGAAAAGAAATGAGATTGAGTTTTCTGTTTATGCGCACTCGAGCGCTGAATAGCCGGCAGATGCCTGGAGACGACGAGGCTCGCGGTTATTTAAAGCCACGCGTGTTTGTTGCAAATGTCCTAGTTAAATATTTCTCCAGGGCTCATCTATTGGTGAATAACATGTGCAGTTCAGATGGAGTTCAGCAGCATCCAAACTTAGAGCAGGTGGATCGACTCTTCAGTCACATCAAGTTTCAGTCTGACTTCAGGGGCGTCATATATTCTGGTTATCATGAGCATTATGTGCCTTCTGACGTTATAAATCTGTCATTATATGAACCTTTTACAATTTAAAATCAGCTCTGTTGTTGTTTTAGTTTTTTTATATCAAACAGTAAGATTATTTAAATAAAGACTAACTTGATTTGTTCTACTTGAGAAATATTTCAATAAAACCCAGTAATTTTGAAAGGTTAACAGATTCTCTTTACGCTTTTCTGCCCTTGCTTTCATTTTGGGATGTGCTGCCATCTGCTGGTCGTGACTCTACAAGCGCAAACATTTGAACTAGTTGAATGACTTGGTGATTTTTCTTTCCAAAGAACTCATATTTGCTTAAAATGGATTTAATTAAGGTCAAATAAACCGATTATATATCTAAACTGTTTTATTATTCTGAAGGCACTTGAGGAATGAATGATGCTGATCAATGATTCGATGGATTTCCTAAGAAAGAAAATGTTTTTAAAAACCAGTTTGAATTATAAACTGTCTGGTAACTAGAATCAGTTGCAATGTGTGCATGATTGTATTGGTTTGACTTTGTTTGTAAAGTGTGGTGAATTGGTGCTCTGTAATGAAACTGATCTGAACTGAATTTGTCTTTTACAAACAAAACTGAATCCCTGCACACAAAAGGAAATGTGGAAAAAATTGTAAAGCAAATATACAAGAGACTCAGAAACTAAAACACAGAGATCAGTAAAAAATAAAAAAAATTTAAAAAAACATATGAAAATGTTTTTTTCACAAGGGGAAATCACATCTTCACAGTATTTCTTATATGCAGACTTTTCCAATAACTTAGATCTCCAAAACTAAGTTCTTAGTTTGTGTTCAATTTGGAAAGATGACAAAGAAATTCCAGCAGGTTTAAAGCTTGTAAGAATAACTTCTTATCATTACTTCTACTTTAAATATTTTAGTCTATTGCAATGGCAAAATGGCCCTAAATACTTGATAACTGCATACCAATGAAAAATGACAAAATGAATATGTACAATTTTAAAATAGATTTTGTGAAAAGGTAAATAGTAATAATAGTAAAAAGGGGGAGAAGCATTTTGTAGCCCTTTTTGTATGATTTCAATTGAAATTTTGGATATAAAACACTGTGGGTTTATCATTATTGTTATTATTAATGCTAATTTTGATTAATTTCGATTAATGCTAACTCAAGTCAATTTCAACCATAAGATGCTGAAAGCAAAACGTAGATTTGCAGCCACTGCAGCACCATCAAATGAAGTTACACAGACATTTAGATTGTTTTCTGCTTTCACCTTTCATTATGTCACACTATAAATCAGGCCACCAGACAAGTTAAGCAACAGCGTCATCCACTGCCCATGACAGGCATGTGCACAGCTGCATGAAAAGGAATATATATATATATATATATATATATATATATATATATATAAGAAATCTCTGTATTTACAGTATTTATTTTTAAAGCAGTTGTACCAGGCAGAAAGGGCTATGCTGAATGTATCTGTTGTATAATCATGCCATAGTGGAAAAAATTGTATTGGGACTCTATTATAACATTTTTATAAAGTTAACTTCAGGGTCTGTAATTACGTATTAGAATCCAAAACTATATATTGATTAAATAAGCAACATTTTCAATTCAAAACTCCTTTTTGATGCTAAAATTTAGGCACATGACCTCAACAACATCTATATTTGCTGTTTTTAATCTTTTATTTTGCTCATTATACCAACAGATGGGTGCAAAGTTCTATTCTACCCATTCAGATTTCAGGAGTGTTTCAGGAGTGTTAGAAAAAAATCCATCTTTACACTGTGGGTGCTAGCATGTGCTGCTGGTACATGTTTAGCATTGAGATGCTATTTTAGGCTTGGATAGCTTCAGTGTTAGGCTAACTGCTTTTAGCACAACATGAACACAACAACAGTCTTTTCCAGCGTCCAAGCAGATCGTTTTTTGAAGGAAATATTAACCGGTGGTGGCTTAAGAGAAGCAGCTTCGTTGTACATCAGTGCTGTAATTCTGCCTGTGTGTCAGAATTACGGGTGTACCAGAAACATACAAATACAAAAGTTCCTGCTGGAACTTTTTTTTATGTAAAAAAAAAATTGCAACAATTGTGTAAAAATAAATAAATAAATCTATGCTAAAATTATGCAATTAATTGACCAAAGTTAACATGTTAAAATCCCAGACCAAGAAAAAAAACAACATTTTGATGAATATTTCGAAGTCTAAAATTAACATGACATTGATGGCCTTTGGTCTATGTATATAAATCTCTGACATTAATTGTGTGCTCATCAGATATGTACATCATAAACTGTATGATTTCTTTTTCTATAGTGAGAGTGTTCTGGTGAAGCTGTTCAAAATGTTCCTTTGTGTGTGTGTGTGTGTATGTGTGTGCGCTTCCCTGTGGCTGACAGGATGAAGAACCGAGCCCCAAAGACTCTTTGATTTGGAGATGAAACTGACATTTATCAATGCCAAAACTCTCCACTGTAAAAGTAAAGTTCTGCTCTAAGAGCTGAAGCCTGGTGCTCTTTTGAAGTCATCACAAAAACAGAACAGGAACAAAGCGTGCTCTCAATGTTAAAAGGAACCATAGCAAATACAGACTTTTTTTTTTTTGACCTCAGCTGGATCACCTGTGACAACCAACTTAATTATGAGCCAGAACAGAAAGACAAACTGATGCTAACAATATTTGTCTTTCAACAATCTGGGTGTTTTCCCACCCGACAGTCTGGTAGACTCGGTTCGTTTGAGGGTTAAAATCACAGTTTCACACTGCACTGTGTTTAATGAACGAGACTAATTGAAAACCCTGTTCACTCCCTCGCCTGTGGTGGCGTTGCACCAAGAACCACTCAAGAAAATGACATGAAAACCTCTGAAGAAGACACTCGGCACAAAATCCTTCTTCATGAAATGGAAGGAAGTTGCGTTGAGAAACAGGTGTAGGATTTCTCTTTGGCCGAAGAACGGAAGCCATTTTTCCAGCTTGAGCTAGAATGGCGCGTTTGTTTTGGTCGTATTTACCCAGAATGTCCTGCACTGTAATACCACTTCCTGCTTTTGGAGCGATCTCTGGTCCCCTTGGCATCCCTATATGTGAATTCACACTGCATCAGAGTTCACCTCAACCAAACCCAGACCTAGGTTTTTAAGTGGACCAGAGTTAGCTGTTTCCATCCACATCAGAGTTCAATTACTCATTCATATTTCGAACCGGACGACAAGGAAAACGAACAAAGGTTAGATTAAGGAGGGCTGAACTGGGCTGATGTGAATGAACCCTAAGTGCATACTTTTCGAATGTGAGAGCCTTAGTCCTCATTTCCATTTTCAGATGGTACAATCATCTCCTCCAAATCTGTGCGCAGATTTCATGCCTCTTGTTGAAATACGTCTACGCTGTTTGAATCCTGCACCATATGCTAAGAGTTCCTCTTTTTTTCTCTGCTTGCAGAGTTTCTTTTCATCCATCTATAATCTATTCCCACATTATCCTTGTTACAGGGGTGGAGGTAGCACCCTATGTGACAATGACAACAGTAACACTGTCATACTTTTGGCTGAAGCTGTCCTGATTGTCCTGATGTTGCTCCTCATGCTCAAACTTCTTCTTCTCTTGGGTAAAACAAAGAAAGCAGTGATGTCTCTGTTGACTAAAATTGACATCAGGCACAGTTCCAGCCAACAGAGACATCACCGCCTTCTGTCTTCTCAGAGAGTGCGACTTTAAAACCATAGTCCTCTTGAGGGCATGTGTGTTGTGCTGTTGAAGTTCACTCCAGAAAGACTCACAGAGAAAACACGGCCGGGGGCAAAAGTCTTACACTCGGAGAACAGGAAGTTTGAGCGTGAGAAGCAGGATTCTAGCAGAGGCAGAAGATATTCTAAAAAGTGAGCTGGGCTAACAGTAACGTTAAGGCGCTACGGCAACAAGGTAGTTAGTCGCAGCTAATGCTAAAACACTGACTTTAATTCAAATTATATCTGCCGTTGAAAGAGAACTTAAATTTAACAATATAATTTATATATTCTATAATCCCGCAAGATATTATTTTTATGTTTGTATCTTGCTCTTGTGTTCCTTTATGTTTCTTGTTTGCTCGCGGGGAAAAAGAGAGAACGAGGAGAGGAAATGGTCTTCAAGCAGTTCAAAACAAGAGCAATGAATATGAACTTAACAGTCGATAAGCAAAACTCCAAAGCAGATGTAGAACTTTATTCAGCTGAAAGCTTATAAACAAACAGACAAGTAAATTATCGCCTTAGATTCATGTGGGGGTTAGCTAAGTGTGCGAAATGTTTTCAAAGATTGGCAATTTTGCCAAATGAAGAAGTTAGCTTAGGGGATGTGTGCTACACCATAGGCGAAAGCAGACGGCACCAAACTAAAAAGATAAAAGTCCGCTTTTGGTCTGGACCTAGTGTGAAAACACCGGTAGTTCAACTGAAGCATAATCATGTTTTAAAATACTGAACAAAATTCTACTGAAAATCTGTGACAAGACAAATTTCCTTTCAAAGATACTCTCAATTCAATAAGACTAGCTATTTTGAAGAAGAATAAGTGAAAATGTCAAGTCTGTAGATGTGAAAGCTGGTAGACAAACGTCAAAAGACTTGCAGAGATTATAAAACCAACAATGTGTTTTGTCCATATTTTGATACGCCTGTATCCAGACTTGCATCAGATTCATACAAGAATGGACAAACGTAGAAGACAGTTGGGTTTTTATTCTCTGCAGTGATGAAACAAGCCTCACACCAACAAGACCGAGACAAATAAAGACACGGTGTTCGTGTTTGCCGTGGATCGCATTGAACAACAGAAAATATGTCCAAGTCAGGCTTGCTTTTTATTAGCAATCCTTCAATCGCTTTAGAAACATAGAACAATCTTTTACGTTGCAGTGGAGAAACAGATGAATGAATACAGCTCCTCAGAGAAAACACAATGTGTACGATGCTTCAGTTGTTTTATTGTCAGCAGCAGCATAACGACAGGCCTTAGCGCTGAACGTACAATCGCAGGTTCTTACTGGAGAAAAAAAAAGGAACAAACTCTGCAGCCACACGCAGACAGAACAAGCGACGGCCGTCAGTAAACCGAGCTCCGCTTTAAGATGTAAGGCCTCCGAGACTTGGCGTTGTGGGCAACTTGCCTCTTCAGGATGTACGGGGATTTTTGTTTCAGCGGCGCGTCGCCGTTCTCCTCTGAATATTCCACTGAGTCTCGGAGTAGCTGTGAGGAGCAGAGGAGGAGAGATGGGGGGGGAGGACATGGGTTTTGTTGCTCAGAGGCAGTGTAATGTGTTGCTGAGCTGGCGTTCACTCTGATTAGAGGAGTGTACTTGCTCTGCACGTTCATGCATGGTGAAACAGGTGCTAATCTGCCGCCGCTGTGTTAACGTTTCAAGAAAAAAAAGAAGAAAAAAGAGGGAGGAAAGCCTCTGTGAGAGGAGGATGGTGGAGGAGGAGACGGAGTGAGAGATGTGTTTACAAGTGGGTACGTTTGGGTGTTTTCAAAAGTGTGTTTGTGTCTGAATGTGTGTCAGAAGGACGGTGCGTTGTTGTGTGTTCAGGGGATTTCATATCAGCTAAAACAGACTCTTATTGGATTAGCTGGGTTAGAGCTATTCTGTCAGTGATAGTTTGTTTTCTTTTGGCTGTTAAAGCTGAACTGGAACTTTTTTTTTTTTAAAAAGGAAGTTGCTATTTTTTTACATATTTGTTAAAACGATCACAATGTTGCGATATTGTAGTATGAGACAAATAATCTGTGAAAAGGTCAATCTCAAAAATAAGCAATCAGAGCCAGGAGGTGGGACTTAGAGCTGTCAATCAAGCTCATGTACTCATTTCTCATCTTGCTAACATGAAGCATCTCATATGTACAGGATCCTGTTTATCTGCCTTGCTAACTAGCCTAGCATTCATGACAGGCTAGCTGCAGCATAGCAGAGAGCAAGGGGTAGGGTGATTAACAGCGCTATGACCCGCCTCCTGGCTCTGATTGGTTGTTTCTAGTTAGCACTGGGAGCAATGGGAGAAGGAAAAAAGTCTGGTATGAGACAGATTGTCTATACCATATTGTCACAATATAGTGACAGTATCAACAAATAAATAAAAAAATATTGTTTATAAAAGTTAATGTACTATATGAACTTGTTGCTTCATACTGCAATTTCTACTTGACTCTAACAGAGACTAATTCGGCTATTTGAAAATATTTCAACTCTAGACTTTTGCAAATTTCCACAGTTTTTTTTTTCAAGAAAATTTGTGATATTAATCTAAAAAATTTTGAGACTTTACAAGCAATTTTTTTACTTTTCAAACTCAGAAATTTACATGTTTTTTTTTTTTTTTGTAGAAAGTTTGAGATTTTTTGGCATAAATGTACTGCTTTTTAATTTTCTATCCTCAATTGCCCTTATAAGCAAGACCATGGACTGGATAACAATAGAATAGAAACCGCCTGAATTATTGTTTGTGCTGTGTCATTCTAACACTATCAGCGGCCCCCATCTGCCACCCACCCTCTACAACCTGACGTAGACACGCCCCTGCACAGCTGCCGAATTCAGAAGGAAAACAAAGGCAGGTCACCTCGAGTTTTACACTGAAATACGCTCAAACGACTAAGATGTTGAATTTGTGCAGATGTGTCTGTTGAGATGTGTGTGGGTGCGTGTGTGCCTCTCACCCTCTCCTCCCGGCTCTGCAGCGCTCTGCAGATGTGTTGGAGGCTGTACAGCTCCTCCAGCAGCGGGAGGCTCCCTTCCCGCAGCTCGGAAGCCTCCGCCTCCTCGTCCTCCTGCTCGCCGCTCCACGGCTCCTGCCGCAGGCCGCCCACCAGCCGGCACAGGTTGGTCAACGATACGTGCCGGTAGGGGGCAGCAGTCTGCCTGTTGTGTTTCATCTGCAACAGAAAGAGAAGAACGGGGGCGGTCGGCTGGAACCGGGAAAGGGATTCACTTTCAAAAGCTGAGAGCTAATTAGATCCGGGTTGGGAGCGTAGGATGGAGGAGTCGAGTCCGCGTTGAAGTTGAAACAGTCCGACAAAATAAAAGAAACCAACTTTGAGTCTGGCCCGGCGGCATGGGCGGGGACAGAGTCAGCCGTGTCCCCCCACCTCATTCCCTGGACTGGAAGCTGTTTGTTGTTTTTACCTTAAAATGGCCAACTCTCTGTTGTTCCTATGTCGATTTGATACAATACAGGCTTCCCACATCTGTGCCTTCTGTCACTTTTTTAAGCAGCTAAAACTATTTAATCCGTTATTAACACGTGAGTACCTGCTTTTCCGAGCCGCCTTTAAACGCGACATGAGCCCTAAGACGCTCGCGCTGGGTTTATACCTGCGCAGTAACGAAGAAGACCTGCTGCTGCTGCGCAGATCTACTCAGGTGTGTTAGAATCATGGCAGCAAAACGCAAAGAACTTTGCACAGTTTTCCCCCCAAACTAACCGACTGAGTAAAGCTGTTGGAAGCAGGTAATGTTAGCTAAAATATGACTAGCTAATGCTAATGTAGCACCTTTAGCTTGTTAACAAGTAGCCTACAGGCTACTGATGTTGTTGTCTATGTTCAAAAGTGGGTGGTACTTTTGTTACATTCACTTGAGTAACTTTTTTTTTTGTAAAAAGGTACTTATCAGAGTAGTTTTACTGGACTGTACTTTTTTCTTTTACTTGATTAATATTATTGTTGCTACATAGATTCATTTTGCCCCCCCTTGTTAAACTTGTCTGGAGCCGGGGCTGCTTTGAGTAATAAGAAGTTTTACAAATCAGATTCAGGTAAAATAGAATCAGCCTAATGCAGAGTAATCCAATGTTCTTGTTAGAATTTCCGTCATGCTGCCTCTTGTTATGCTAGATATCCAGAGAACACCCTCAGATGCACAAACTGACTCTTAATGTCAATAAGGTATTGACAATTTGGTGGTAAGTGTCTTAAACTCTTTCAAACTCATCCCACCTCCTGTATGATGTATTTTAAAGATCCTAGCTGAAATCTAGTGAGCAGTGCAAGCAATTAAAGGTGCAAAATGACCTGAAGTTCTCTGAGAATTGCTATGAAAGGACTTTAGGAAGATATTAAAGACTTAATGTAGTTAATTTTTTAATCGAGCACAATAATTTGTAAGTTTAATGTTGTAATAGCTAAATTCTAACAATATATTGTGTCAGTTGTGATTCACATTTGACGTGTGCAAGAGAATAGAAAGGCTGGTGAATTTTATCTCGGTCAGCAAAAGCTAAAATCAGACTTGCTATCAAGCCTTAACCATAAAGCAATTCTTATTTTTTATTTTTGATGTAACAGAGAAGGATAAACTAGGTCATTTTATGAAGTACTATTAGTAAATGATTAAAAAATAGCAGTGAAGAACAAACTAGTAGTAAAGACCAAGCTAGCAGCAATTATGCTAATTGTAAAGCCAAACATGCTAACAACCTGAGTTTCGCTTCATCAAAGTTGCATAATTCTGGTTTATATATAACTATATATATTCTAGAAAGGCCACAAATAGCAGGTCACATTTACAATATTGTTTATTTGTTCATCATGATAAGAATTTGGATTTATTGTAATGACGATTTTGCTTGAAAAGTTCAAACAGTGATGACCTTGCCATGACACGTTAACTTTCTCCTCTGTTTCATGAGAGCCTCAATAAACATCAATAAATACGCAAATATGACTTAATGCAGTTACTTTTTTTAGTTTCGTAAATCCCACTTCTTTAAATGGTGTCTTTAAGAAACCAATTGAAAACTAGGAATGCTTTTTATTAGCAGTATTTGTGTTTATTGGGCGTTGATTGCTGTGCAGTCATAACTAAACATACAAACCTAAAAAAACCCCACAAAAGACACTTTTATCGTTATCACAATAGTACCGCAAAATATAGTGATAACATTTTAAGTCAGATGTAAAAGTTTGACTTAAGTTTTTAATTATTACCATTTTGGTTACATCACAAACTGTTAAACTTTATCCTTAGGCTTGGATGTTGCTTTGCAGGTTGTAAATGAATATGTAGGTAAATAACATCCAGATTGAGAAGTGTTAAATGTGTGCTAATATCTCGTCCATTTACCACTGTGCTGATGATTTCTACAACTAAATAAATGTTCTACTAGTTTAGTTTTGTTTTATTGGTAGGACATTAATTTGTTACATTGATAAAGAGCTCTCAAAGAAACAATGAGTTGCTGACATTTGGAAATCAATCAAAAACTTTCACAGCTCCAGGTTAGTTAAATGAACAAACAGACGGAGGTCCTGTGAGGCCATGTGTGTGTTGTTGAGACATTTTCTTTGTTTCTTTCTTTTTGAAGGGCAGCTACAACAAAATCGTCATCATTTCAACAATAGAAACCTACAATAGATGAACCGAGGACAATGGAAGACAAGTCAGTCTAAGGTAAGCGCGTTCTGTATTACAGTGACGCGTTCTGATAAGAGACTGCCTCTTGTATCTCATCAGCGGGTTATTCAGTCTGAATGATCACCAATATCGTTCAAATGGAGAGTGACAGCATCCTCTCTTTACGCTGGTTCGCCTTCCAGTTTCTCGAGCGCTCTATCAGTCATCCGACAACTTAGAATCACAATCATCACCTCTGAGCGCGTCGAGCATCAGCGGCAATGACTCACACGGCTGATTTGTCACCGTCACGTCTCCGTGCGAGAGGCCCGATTATTTATCAGTCAGAGAAAAGGAGCGGGATTTGATGTCGTTAGGATGCTGTCAGCTCCATCTGAATCCCATTAGCCAGTCTCTGTGTCTTTACACTTCCTCTCATAAAGAGTTATTCTCTCATTGACTGGATATCATCATTTCAGGTGGGCAAATCGATCCAAAGTATTGGTAATATTGATACCAAGCTGATATCAGCATCGGATCGTTATTAAAGTGATAAGATTGATGCTTTAGTTTCAGATTCCCTCTTGAAATGTTATTTTCTTTTCGTATTGTGGCTTCTCAGTTCTACCTCAAAAGAAATGTTGTTTTGATTATCTCTCAAATCATATGTTTTTGTACTTTGTTTAGGAAAAAATGTGCACAAAATTGTTTGGTATTTCGATCGTTTATCATGTTAATATGCTATGACATTATTTTGTAGATACATTTAAATTTGTCATAGGTGTCTGAAAAATAAAATAATTCAAAGCAAAAACCGGAAAAACACCGATAATTAAAATTTTTTATGATATGTTAGACTTAAATAATAAAAAATATTGTTATCAGAATTGGATCGATACTAATGGAATTGATACTAGTGTGGTAAGATCGATGCTTTAAGTTCAGATTCCCTCTTGAAATTTTATTTGAGTATTGTAAGTTTCTCAGCTCTGTGGCAATAAAATTTTTGTTCTGATTTTTGCATGTTATTTAGGAAAAAACTCAAATTTGAGTTTTTCTGTTGATTCTATTTGTCATGTTAATATGTTATTAAATTATTTTGTAGACATCTACACATTTTGTGCAGATTCTGTCCTAGCTTGTTCTGAAATAATTCAAGCACAAAAGCATCAGCAGTTTGATGATTTATTCAACTTTAGCAAAACGTAATGGTATCAATATCGGTATTGGTATTGATATTGTTATGTAAGATCGATACTTTAATTTTATTTTTATTTTAGTAAACACTTATAAACTTTGTTGAAATTATCTCTCAGGCTTTAATGAAATAATTTAAAGGAAAAAACACAAAAACGCCTTTAGGTCCGAAGTTTGACGATATATCAAATTGAAATAATAAATGTATCAGTATCAGTATTGGTGATACTGTCTGTGTATTTACCAAAATATGCAGCATGACACACACCTCTAATGATCAAGATAATGTGATAAAAGTCCAAAAGTAACAAGTGATTCACTTTTCTTCTCTTTCTCAAAGAGTGGATTTTCTTACTGTGTAGACAAAAACATTTTTACCCCTCAGTACACCATCAGTGCTGTCTTTTGATTATTTTCCACCCACTCAACCTGAACACAGGTAGGTGGGGTGGGGATTTCCACTGCAGGTTTTTATGAAAGGACACCTGGTTGGCCCGTGCAGGTGAAGGTGGGAGGTCGCTAAAAACACCCGGCGCTTTTTGGAGACCGGCTCTCTGATGCTGCAGGAGTAAAAAATTAAAAGAGGGAACGTACCTTCGAGGTGAAGAGGCTGGTGAGGAGCTCCTCGGCGAGCGCTCGCTGCTCCTGCTCTACATCTGACAGAGAAACAGGATGAGAAAACCAGCCAGCCAGCATGGAGGTGTGTGTTGCAAGACAGGATTGTTTTCAATAATGATCATTTCAATGTAACAGAGTTTTTCCCTCCTGGAGGAAGTTAATGCATCTCGACAACAGTTTAACATGGCTGAAGGCGACATCAGTCTTCCAGCAGGTGATTTCATGTCCAGCTGCTTCATCAGGGCCGACACATAAAATATTTAGGAAAATGCTCATTTATGAATGCCTAGGTTAAAACCAAATATTCAAATTGCACTACAAAACTGGATTTTGAAGCATTAGCAACATTACTCACTAGAATTGTCTCAATTCAGGATATTAGTCCTTAAATTTAATGTTAAATAACACTCAAACTGCTTCATCTTGGTAGCAAATCTTACAGAAACATGTGGATTAGAAGTGAGCTGGTATTGTCAAGAATTTGGTAGAAAATTGTGTCCATATTTAGCTGGTTGGGTAGCAACATTTAGGGTTTAGCCAGCTGATACAGTGACTCACACAAGTATTCATGCTCTTTTGAACTTTTTCATATTTTGTCACATTAAGACCACAAACACAAATATGTTTCATTGGAATTTAATGAGAAAACCAACACAAAGTGGTAAACAATTTGAAGTAGAAAGAAAATTATGCATGATTAAAATTTGTTTTTTTATTTCATAACCCCAGATTGATGGATTATGAAAAGTTTGCCTCCAAAAAATATAAGTAATAAGGGAAAAGGTTTGAATCTGCTAAATTTAAGTCTATATCAATATTTCACAGATGTTTTATGCCTTAATCACAAACTAATTACAATTTAATTTTCTTTTTAACAAACAAAATGACTTGTTTACAATTTATTTGTCACAATTCTGCTCCCAGTTGGGACAAAGCAAAAACCTGTTTGTGCATAATAATGACAGAAGCTGAGAAACTATTAATCTACTTAAACTTTTAGGTCCTCAATATTTATATTGGATGTTGATGAGATAAGAAATTTTAAATACTATTTTTTTGGATTCTTTCATTTGATTAAAAAGTTATAAGAGGGAAAATCTTACCTGTTGCTGTCAATGTAAAATAATAGAAGTAGAAATGAAATTAAGTTATGTAAATTCATCTTTGAGATTAATTGCACAAATCTAATAATTTTGTTGCTTTTTTATTTGTTGGTTACAGTTTATTTTATCAGTGTGGATTTACTTAATTTTCCACACACGAGTTTCAAAGGAAACCTGAACTGCAGACATTTGACATTTTTGATTGAGATTTATCTTAAATAACTAAATTCTTTTCCAAATAGTAAATTCTTAAAAACCCATCAAATTAATTCAACTTCTCAGCAAACAACATTCAAAATAGACACAATTCATCTTGAAAAGCGTCTGATATTGTTCACCTGTTGGACGCTCTAAATCAGGTGAACCCGGGGAGAAAAACATCTATTTTAGTAACATCTATGAAACGTTTTGATCTACTGTTTGGTCCAGTAGACGAAACGACAGAGGAGAACTAGACCTGCTGAGCGATGCCTGCTGCTTACCTGTGCAGAGCGCGCCGCATGGGAAACAGAGGAGGAGCACACAAGCCAACTGCGCCTGCATCTTGACGACAAAGTGAGAAAAGGTGTGAAACAAAAGGGGGGCTTCCGCAGTGAGGAGTTCACCTGAGGACGAGCCTAGTCCATAAGGTTAAGGGTCAGAGCGCTACTGAAGTGGCTGGAGACGATGCTGCTGCTGCTTCTTCTTTTCCCCTTCTTTTTTCCTCCTCAAGGTCTGAGATGGTTGTCAGAGCTTCCTGGTTGGATGTGAAGTGCAGTGGTTCTCCATTCCCTCCATATATAAGAGCCCGTGTGATGTCAGAGCGTGGGTCTCTTTCCCCCTGCCCCTCCCCCTCCAGATTGTCTCCCTCCATCCATGTTGCTGCGTCTCGCCAGTCGTCACTCTGGCATCACGGGGCAGAAAGGTTTTTTGCGTCACGGCTCGGCAGATTTGTGGTTTTTTTACATCTTCAGTGGAAGAGTTAGCTGTACTTTGGTCTCTGAGTGGTGGAGGGTGACACACACATCACTGTTTCTGTCACCGTTTGAAAAAAAGAAAATGCACAAAACAAAACACAAAGCATTATCCTCTTAATTACCGGACGGGTTTGAAACAAGTTGAGCAGGCAGTTCTGGGCCGGTCTCTGAGTAACGCTTCACTCATCACTCAGGGATTCACGTAATAATTCACTTAACTTGTTAGAAAAGCTCATAGAGGTTTTTCCAATTACGACATTTTCTCTATAAATCCGTAAAAATGTATAACATTCTTAGCATTTCTTTAAATGCTAATATATTAAGGGTGCACCAAGAATCGGCCGCCAGATTTGTCAACATCAATTTTCTTCATTTTGGGGGATCTGTGATGAGCCGATAGTTGCTTGTGAAGCCAATCTTTTCTACCTCGACCAAGGTCTAAAAATCATCCACTGGCTCTGCTGCTCTGCAGTGAGAGTCTGTTAGCCCCGGCCACCAGGTCATGTCTGCATGTTTTACTCTACCCACTGTTGGCAACTCAGCAACTTTCTTCCTATATTTAACGAGATTTCTGACCAAAAAAACCCAAGCAAAAATCATGGTATCGGCCAAAATCGGGACCAGCAGGTCAGGCTTTTTAAAGATTGGTGATTGGTCAGAAAATTGCAATTGGTGCAGCCTGTCACAATAACCAATAAATCAATTAATGGCACGATAAATTAAAACGAGTTAGATCATTTCTATTTGGATGATTGTTTTTCTTGCAGCTCTTTCTCTTTCACCAAAGACTGTACAACAAGCAGTCTATTGCAAAAAATTTTCACTCAAATTTTAGAGTTAATTTTATTTGTTTTGTCTGCTTATTTTCAATATTTTAAATGTCTGCCATTTGTTTAAATGTCCAGGGATAAATGTTATTTAGAATTTAAAGTTTGTTGATCTTTGAGAGTGTGTAATTGCATTATTATTCTTATTATTATGCCATTATCATATTACTTGAAAAGGATCTCAAAGCAACAATATTATTGTTTATCGCAATAAGTTCTGGGATGATAGATTTATCATCCAGCAAAATATGTAATTGTGACAGGCCTGCAGCTCTGTAGCAGCAGATGGGTTTGTGTTTTATTGCTCTGGAGCCTTTGGGGGGGGTGTAAACACACTGCTGCTGTTGCTGCTAATCGATCTGGGCACTAAAGGGCTTCCCTAGTCATTTACACATCATAATTCTGTTGTTTAAAGATTACTCATAACTGGAAAACACTCAAGACGGTTCCCTAGTAAGAAGAAAATAGCAAACAGGAACCAAAATATATGAATAGCATCTTAGTCTACATTCACACACCAGGCAAATGTGACCCAAACCTGCTTTTTTGTCCCTTTGACCAGGCTGGTCAAAGGGACAGAAGTCCAAATTCTGATCTTTTCAGCCCCAAAATATCCAATTTGCATCAGTAGAAATGGTACATCAAATACGTATTTGATTGTCTTCAAATCTTTACGTCATTTTGTGAGAGAAACGTCATAATTCTGCACCAAACGTGGTAAATTCTGATTATGAATTTATGAAAGAAGTCTGCACCACTCTTAGCTCCGCCTACCAATGCTTTAAACTCATACTGAGTTTTTACTTCTGTTCAAATAAATGAATTTCTTTCTATTTACCACCAAATTACAACACAGGGTTACTTAAAAAACAATTAAACAATGTTTAAGAGAAAGACAGTTACATGTAACGCACTTTAACCCAACGCATTAGGGTTTTTGTTGTATTCATTTCTGTAAAATCAAGTGAAAATTCAAACCAGTACAAGAGAAAAATCTAATCTAGACCCCTTAATTTATATAATTTTATAATTTTGCACTATGTTATACATGTTGATTCAGGTATAAAATTATTCAAAACAATCTGATCCATTTGACTCTAAAGCACCAGGTAGTTAAAAAAACAACAAAAAAACCTGTCATTCATCTCAGAAAACGTTTCGGCAAAATGATTAAAGAAACAGAAGCGTGGTTTATGGTAACTGGTTGAAACAAAAATACATATTCAGCATTTGGAATTCAAATAAGCAAAAATGACATAAAGCAAAAGCTGTTTGGCTCTGACAGCTGATGATAAGTGGAGCTCATCAACTATAACTGTTGAAAATAAATTTATCAATTGCACTGTTTCCGTTATATAAAAATCGTAACTAAAATCACAAATTAATAAGTTCGTTCACTCTATAAATCATTAAAAAATACATCACGCCTTCATCCTTCTACCGCTTCCTGTCGTCTTCTTCCTCATTTCCGCCGGTGGTAACATCCGGTTGTTCATCCCGTGACTCCAGTTTTGCAAAATCTACTAATTTCGATGCAGCTTAAAAAACTACTTCATCCCAGAACGATCATTTTGGTTAAAAAAAAAAAAAAAACGTGAGTTTTTGCAAAATTAGAATGTTTCTATAAAATGGATGTATTTTCTTAAGTACAGTTTGAGCAATTATGGTATAAGGAAACAGCTAGAGACCCAACATACTTACTGCTCCACTTAATATATATATTTATTAGAAATGTCTTTGGGTTTATTATTTCAAATTCGACGGAGACGGAAGAGAAGCAGTTTATTCATGTGTTGTTTACTGTATGTGTCCTGTTCAAGATCTTTCCAAGCTGGACTGGTTCAGCTTAAAAAATGTTCAATAAAAAATAATGTCAAAAAAAAAGATGTTTTCCCACTAGAGTGTCAGAGTGGCATATCTGGTTTGGCGTCTCCACCTGCGGCAGCTCCCACAGGTGGAAGGGGGCAGAGTTAGACCAGAGTTTGTCAGGAAACGCCTCCCTCGGATGGGGGCGGACAGAGTTGCAGCCGGGACGCTCCTGCAAACTTTTTTTTGTTTTTTTTGTTTTTTGTTTTTTGTTTTTTGTTCTCCCCATCTGAAACATTCCAGCACAGCGTAGTCAGTGAGCGTCCTGCCATGCTGCCGGGACCGTAGCGCGTTTTCGGATCGCCGGGACTGTCTTGTCTCTCCGTCTGTTCAGTCGCGTTCCAGAGTCATGGCTCCGTTTGGGAAGAACTTCCTGAAGGCTCGACTGAAGAGCAGGTAACTTTGTTGAGATGGTCGGAGGGTTACTTGAAACCGGCCAAGTGCGTGTTCTTCTGTGCAGAGAGAAAGGCGCTACTGCGCGCGGAGCCGGATTACGCAGCGCGCGCGGTGCGCGTCGGATTTGTGCAGCTTCAGGAACAAAGCGGGTTAAGCTGCTGTTCATGTGTACCTTAGGAAGCAATATAACAGAGTTAAACAGATGTATTTAATCCCGTTTATGACACATTATAAACCTCTGAGGATCAGACTGCAGTGTTGACTCCAACCCGCAGATTTGACTGTAAATCCTGAGATGTGTATGTAACATTTTGACTGGAAATAGCAGGAGGAAAACAGGAGTTGTGACACATTTGGAGAGGGATTGGGATGAGGGATGGTTTAGTTTGGCTGATTTTGTTGTCACCGCAGCATTAATGCGTGAACTTTAGCGGTGGCTCTCATTCCTCAGAAATGATAGTTCATGATCTTACCTTTGACCTCCCGCTCTGTAATGACAGCAATCCTTTCTGCCAAAACTGTATATAGAAAATATGTTTCAGCTACTGCAGTGCAGCATGAAGCATTCTTTTTTTATTCAGTTTTCTGGAGCACTTTGGAAAACACTTTGGATCCATCTCTTCTGGCGGAGGGCCAGTCGTGTGTCTTGAAGTTGCAAACATAAGGTTTTCTCAGTGGTAACCTCTGTGTGGTCGGATGGGACAGTAACGTCAGTTCTTCTTGCACTGTATTTTAATGTTCAGCAGTGGTTCCATTCTAGCATTTCGTAATTATCTTGGAAAAATGCATCGGAATTTAACAGAAGACATTGGTTCAGTCAGAGAACTGCGAGGCTGATATGTTTCACCATTTTGGAGAAAAGTTTCTGTCTTGGAGCAAGAATTCAAGTTTGTATCCAGTAGTACTTAGCAGTAGTTAGCTTAGCCACAGTAGGACTTCTAACATCAGACTCGCTTAGCAATCTGAGCTAATAATACTGATGTAGCAGTTGGATTAATCAATACCAACTTTGCTTACTTGTTTTGTTTGTCAGTATTTATTAAAAATGAGACATTGATAAATGTGATTAAAGTCAGAAAACTGTCTTTGCAGCCTGAAGCCATTATGCTAGCTTAAACAAAAAAAAAAAGAGAGAGAAATAGTAAATTGGCCAGCAAACAAAGGCTCAGACCAGTTACAGATATGTTATATTATACACTATGGTTTGCTATTATTAGTGTTTTTTGTATTTGTGTTAAAATTAAGCATTTTGTTCTTATTAGTTGAATGCTAACTAAAGAGCTAATGCTATCAACGCCAATATGTGTAATAAGACTTTTACTGACAAACAATTTAGAAAGCAACATTTCAAGAATGATATACGTCAGTATATTACATATTTTCTTATTGCCTTTGTCCCCATAAAGTGTAAAAAATGATTATAGCCAGCACTTCTAAGTGCTAACTACTTAGCAGGTTATAGGCTAATGTTAGCTTAAGTGAACAAACTTTTTCTGTAGTGTAAACTAAAGTCGCTAACACAATCTATAAACTATGACATTATTATACAGCATATTTCATCATCTGTCGTATGTTAATCTGTGAATATCAGTGAAGACTGATCGGGTTAATTCTGGCTGACCTTTTTTTATCCATCACTGTGGTTTGGCTCATCCACAAAATATTATTAGTATTTAATTTACCTTTGGGATCAAAGTACTTTTGAATTTGAAATACCTGCAGACTCCACACATCCTGGACACAAACTGTTTGAGGTTGGTGCTATTTGCAAAAACCAACCTCCACAAGCACACAAGCTTGCCAAATAATGCTGCTTCTGATTCCAATTCAAGTGAGACCTTCTCAAGTCTCTTCTTAACCCAATGTCCCAAAAGTGCAAACCTCAGCGTTTAGGTTAGAGAAAATAAAGCGGCAGTTTGTTTTGTTTGTGGGTCATCATTCAAACTCTTCTAGAAACTGTTCTGGCAAGACAGATTCTAAGAGGGGGGGGAGTGAATTTTCATTAGCTCTACTTATTAGAAACTTTAATCACCACCAAAGTCAACAAAGATATAAAGCGGGCTATTATGTTTAATTGCCGCTAAACGCTTTGACAGTGGCACCATCACTAGACTGGATTTGTTTTTATATCTCTTCAAGCTCTCCACAGCCTTTGATAACTTCAGACAGCCAGACTAAAGTCGTCTCTGGTCGCTGTCTTACGTTGGTGTGTCTGGCGCTCGGTGTGCGAGTGTGTGTGCTTTGCTCGGTAATTACAATTGTAGCACCTATAATTATGTGAAGCGTGTAGATCTGCAGATATGTCAGACGTTTGATTACAGAGACCGGCTCAAACTCGCACCGAGATGCTGAGCCGAGCTGTGAAACATTAAAACTTGTCAAGAGGATGAAATGCGTTGGCTTAGATTCTCTCTGCCTCTTTGTAGCTGACAGGAGAGTCTTTGGCTTTCCGCGTATTCTGAAGCTGTTGCCATCCAACATAAAACAAAACAACTTAATGTCTTTAATCAATCAGTTCTCAGTAGTTGATTTCCTTTGAATTGTTAAGCTACTTGTTTAACGATCCTGCTTATCGGTTCCAGACATTTGGATACGCGCTGCGTTTGACTTTAGAAAGTATCCAAAATGGCTTGGCGGCAGAAGAGATCTAAAATATGGTTACATTTTACCCCCCAAAAAGACTAAATTAGGGCCCGTTGCAACATATTCGTACCAGGTATCGTCAAACTCCTCTACATCCTGGTTATTGTAATGTTAGCACCATGAATAATCTTCATTTCAAGTCATATTCAGCAAATTAGAATATGTTTTCCGATGTGGCTGGTTTGCTAAGATATTAAACATACTTTCATTAGACCCACAGACTGTGGCAGTGAGAAATGTGGCTAGCAGCAGCTGGTGGTACTGTTCAGCACACTGCCGTACCCAAGGCCAACTAGCTGCCAAAACAGCTCCGTATTTACAAATCAGCTCACAGAAGCTAACAAATAAAAAGACGCTATTTGCACTGGGTGAATTAGGGGAAGCAATTTACCTTTCATCCAAGGAAAACCTAATTTGGTGATTCAGAGATGAGGAGGGGAGCGAAGCAGGTTTGGTGGAGGGGGGGCTCACAGAGGAGAGGGTTTGTGTTGTGTCTCTGCTCAGAGATGCCTATCAGTGGGAGTCATCTCAGAGATGGACACATCCAGATAGAGACGAGATGTTATTTCCTCCTCCATCCCTCATCCTCGCTCAGATAAGAACGACAGGAAGCCCCTTCTGTCCTGCTTTTGTTTTTTTTTCTCTTTTGTCTCTGGTTTGTTTTCCTTTAATATTCATAGAAAACATCAACACATAAGTTAAAGAAAACTGGGCAGACGTTTACATAATCTCATCCTTGGCAAGTCATATAATTGTAGACTTTTACTGTGTTCATGATGTTTTGGTTTTTCCTTTTTTTCCCCCAGGGGTTTAAAGGGAAGATAATTAGAAACAGGAAAAAAAAAAAGAAATATTTGAAAGTGACAAATTATTTTGAAACTGGGAAAAAAAGCTTTGAAACTGAAAAAAGTGAAACTGAAAAGAAAATTCAAAACAACTTTTCAGATTAAAGGTCCTTTTTTTTCTTCTTTTGAACAAACTTTATGGCCCCAATTTAGCTCCATTATAGAAAAAGTCCAGTAAAGTTTAAAAAAGCAAAACTTGGTTTGACAGTTTTGTGCTTTTTTTTCCTACTTTCTCTCACTCCCAAAAAATAAAAAATAAAAATCCATTGTATATAAACACTTGAATTAATATTTGCTTTAATATCCAAAAAAATGTTAGCATCTAACTTTTGATTTTAAGCAAAGTAGTGATTTTGGTGCAAGCCACCTCGGATTGAAGTTAAATGTTTTCATGACTTTAAGGTTGTAAGTTGCACCATAGTCAAATGGTGGATTAAGAATATTTAAAATAAATAATTTGAAGTCTCAAACCTTTAGGAAAAGCTTGGTTCTTGGTTGGATGTAAACCTTTGACTTGATCTATTTCTTTAGTGGTATCCATATTTGTTTTGGGTGGAACTTCATTAAATGTTCTTGTAATAAACTTATCACATAACTGGATTAAGAAAAGATGGCCAAAGGTAATTTGATTGGTCCAGGAAAGGCCAATGAGAGAGTTTCGGTTTGGTTGTGTATTAACATGTACTCAAGATAAATTTTCATAATGTTACTTAGCATCATCAGACGTCTGACAACATTCTACAAGTAAACACATTTCACTGAAGTAGAGTTTCTTTTTAAGGTAGTTTGAATGATGAAGTTTAACTTAATGGTCCAATTTTCAAATATTCAAACAGCAAGAGGATAACTGTAATTCTTTAATTAAATCCAGAAAATCTATCTAGAATGACTGTTTACCAACCTTCTGTTTCCCCCGACTTCTTCTTCTCTGATGTAATGACATTGACATTTGTAGGTTTGAACAAAATGGCTCCTATTACACATTGACATTTGTAACAAACATTCATGTCCAGCTCAGAAGGAAATTCAATATCTTTATTGATCTTTCAGCTTTCCGCCCAGCGCCATAATGAGCTGTTCGAACTAAAACATACATTGCTGCTGACTTTTCATGTTAATCTATACTTTCGGCTGTCACTGGAGATAAAGACGGCCTGAAAGCCTGTGAAGATGTAGAGTTGAGGTAAATCTATACACAAATCAGCAAAATAGTTAAGAAAAGTGCTGACTGAAAATTCAAAAAATCATCATCGTATTTTAATCGAAAACAATATATCCACAAAATAAACATTTTTAATTCTAAAGCTATTTTTGCTTGTAATCTTTTGGACAAGTAGACATATAAACTCCACAACAAAGATATGTCCATCCATCTATTTTCTTATGCTCCATCCGGGGTCGGGTCGCGGGGGTAGCAGCTTAAGAAGGGATATATATAGTTTTTAATCTGTTATTTAGGTCCTTCAGCTATCAGATTGGTGCAAAGTGCTATTCTACCCATTCAGCTTTCAAGTGTTTCAGGAACATCTGATCACTCATGGATTTTTACTTTTAACCTATGATTTTGTCTACATTAGATAAATTTAGTTACCAAGTTGTCACTGTGTTTCCATCCCCCAAAACCCTCCTCAAGTGAGCTTAGAAACCTTTTTGCAAAATTGTTGTTTTTTTTTTTTTCTGTTTAGAGTGCCGTTTCCATAAACCTTTACTAATGCAATACTGCAAAATGTGCATTAAAAAAAAACCTTCATGGAAACATGGCTGGTGTGGTGGCCAGAGTCAGAGTTTATGCAATAAACAGCAACAACAATATAGTCCAAGGTCCAAAATCCAAACCATAAATTGAAGGGACGTTGATAGGATGTAATCCAGAGAGGGTGAAAGAACCAGTGAAAAATATAAAATGGGTATAGATAGATCCACCATACAGAACTAATAGATAGAAATATCCATCGGGTCAGAAAGGGACTGGTGAATGCAGCTCGTCATACCAACCGAATGATGTTCAACTTTTATTTAAATGTCATCCAATATAGCTTTTATCAAGTGTGACTTTGATAATATTTCTTGCACTTTAAAATGCACTAATGACATAGGAGAGTCATTGCCTCTGTGGCATTATCTCACATTTTCTAACCTTAGTTGACGTGCAGAGACTGTGAAAGGTTGTTAGTTCTGTCATTTGCTGTGGTCTGTTAAAAACCACCTGCACGCAGTCCTCTGTGAAAACTTGCATCTGGCAAATTGCTGGCAAAACAGTAATTAGAGTTGTTATTACGAGTGTTACGACCGACAGGACTATGCCACCGCAGTCTAGCTGCAAGGCAATCCTTCCACACTGAACCCCCGTCCTGAATTCCTATAATTAAGAAGAGGTTTCCTCCCACATGTCTGATGTCTACCGTTGCATCAGAGCTTCCAAGTTCAACCTGAGGTCAGGCCGGTCTGCTCGGGTTTCTTGAATGCATTCAAGTGTGAACCCTTGAGCTCCAACCAGTCCTGTGCAGTGTTGTAGAAAGTACTCAAAAAATGTACTTAAGTAAAAGTACAAATACACAGACAAAAACGTACTCTAGTAAAAGTAAAAGTACCACATTAATATTTTTACTTGAGTAAAAGTCAAAAAGTACTGGCTTTTAAAAATACTTTAGTAATAAAAGTAGAAGTACTTACTGAATGCATTACCTAATCGCTAACACAGTGCCATTAAGAGTACCTATCGTATTTAATTTTAATACATCAGAAATGTGCCATTTTAACAAACAATGGCATAGATAATGAATGTTTTTATTGTGTTT
>CAEFZX010021228.1:0-86899 GCA_903066825.1 Alfaro cultratus | reverse complement strand
TCAAAAAATGTAAATAATTCCTATTTTTTCCAGACAAGATCAAATTTAAAATAGCACCCAAAAACATTTCTGACTGGCAGCATCCTTTTTTTTTTTTTTTTTTTTTTTTGCTCACCTTTTGGACGGAGTGTAATATTTCCTGTTTAGTTTTATGTCATAAACTGGACTGATGCATTCATGGAGCTTGTGTGGATGAGAAAGAAATGCCTTTTCCGACTGAACTCTGATTCACCCCAGTAGAATATCTTATCTTCGTGCTGCGGTCTCAGGCACCGAGCCAAGAGGCTTATGCATGAGTTAAAGGAGTCCTAGTTGGAAAAAAGCAGAAATAAATTAAAAGTAAGAATCGGAAATAAGAAGATACAAGTGTATATTTATATAACTAGATAACAGTTTATATATATATATATATATATATATAGATATATATATATATATATATATATATATATATAAAATTCGCTTGTATCTTTAATGTAGGGTTGAAGTTCATCCTAACCTTGGCTGACTCTGGCTTGTTGTTGTTGTTATTATCAGCACTGACGTCAAACCTTCTCTCTTTTCTCTATAAATCTTATTATCTCTGCATTGCTCTCTGCGCCTTCCCTCCCTCCGCCATGACCCAGAGGGAGCCCCCAGCAGGGTGAGTACTTTTGCTTGCGTGTGTGTGCGCGTATTGATGCAAGTGTTTTGTACGCCCACACTTCCCTCTGTGCGTGCTTGTGTGACAGTGATAAACTGAAGGAAATTGAGACACACTGTAAAGTGGCCTTGCAAAAAAAAAAAAAAAAAAAAGGCAGGGTATGACTGGATTTGTTTCAGGAGTATCACAACCCAACAGCAGCACAATAGCAGCTCATCACCTCAGCCTTGAGCTTCTCAAGGTTTTCCACGTTAGACTAACACTGTAGCACTTCACATTTTTCTGAAAGGACCTAAACTACCGAATGGATGAATAGAGAACTGATTGTTTTTTTTCCACTGAGGCTACAAATGTTCCAGTTGAGATTTAGACAATTAACATAGCTGTCTGTAGAACTGATCGCTTTGAGATTTAACAACCGAATGACGGCTATTTCATTAGATGTTTCCTAACGCAACCCAGTCTGCAGTATCATTAGTTCATATTAGGAATAGAGTTACGCAGCTGTCATGCAGCAGTGAAAAGACAGCGGTGTACCAGAAAACAAAAAAACTGATTTTCTGTGAATGACTGCACTGATATCTCCGATACTTTTACAACTTCCATACTCGGCGTTTTCAAAACTTTCCTAGTTTGAACTCGCTCTGTTTGTGGATCAATAGAACAAACAAGCACAATGCGATAAAAACATGAAATTGCCAGTGAAAATGTTTAAAACACTCATCATGACCCGGAGTGATCATAAAACAACTTCAGCAAATTTCAAAACCAAGATCTAGGTGTAGATATTTCACTTTATTGTGGAGTTCAAATTATGCATCCAAGCTGCAGTATAGAAACTTACATTTATATTTAGCTAAATGTTCAGGAAAAACCAAACACTTCAGAGTTCTCCACAAGTGTTTTTTTCCACACACTCTACCCCCAGCCTCAGCCTTTTCAATAGGGTTGAGACTGGGGGATTTCATAAACGTAATGGGAGCCTGTTTTATTAATTCCACCTTGAACCTGTTGGATTACCCAGTTGTCTTCAAGTTTTAACCCCCTAATCCTAAATGCCTCCTTCAAATGAAGGAAAACTGGTTAGGGTGTTTAAAAATACCCTAAAAGCCATCAGAAACTAGAAGCTGCTGCACCACAAATATCACTGTCCATGGTCAAAACAGACCTCCTCTAAAATGGACACCTTCAACATACCTGGGTGGACAGGTCAAATGTCTTCTGCAGAGAGGTTTTATGCTTACAGGTATCAAAGTTTGAGTCAATTGGCCAGAGTGATAAAAAATATTTTTCATTAATGTCAGCTTAACTGTCAAGCATGGTGGTGGTAATATCATGCTGAGGGCTGTTTAGCTGCCAGTGGTACTGGTGAATTGTACTAAATAAATTGGAGAATGAAAATGCCTTCAAATTGTTTAACTTTACTTCAGCTCATCAGCTTCACATTTGGTCATCCTAATCGGAGACAATAAAAGTTTAAATTCATCCCAAAAGTAGACATTCATGCCCAAGATGTGTGTTTGTAAAGCTTTTGTTAGCAATTAATCATTAAAATTGCTCAAAAGAACAAAAAGTTGAAAAATTAAAGCCAGCATATCCTTGCTCTGGTTTTTACTATGAAATAAAAAAATATTTCAAAGAACATCTGTTTTCACTTTCTCTCTCTCTACACACTCTCATCACAGAACAAAACCTCCTGCATAATTTAATTTCTAAACACAATATTGATTGTAAAGCACAGGGAAAATATGATTCTTATTAGTGTGGGTTGAACTTGCTCAAGCATTGTGAACGATGGGCGGGGAGGGAAAAAAAAAGCACAAGAGAAATGCATATCAATTAGCTTTTAAAGCTGCACAGTAGTAAAATATGCTACAATATGAAATGAATTTAAGTTTGTGAAGCGTCGCTGAGATTTACTGTGTAATCTCTTTTGTCCTCCACTGCTCTGCTTTGGTCTCCGTCCTGTGGAAACCTCTAAACCCTCACTGTTCCTCTGCTCCCCACGTGAGGGGCAAAGAATGACAAGTGGCCTTCACTGAACCTCTTGTCCTTTCCCACGTGTACAGACACAACACAATGCTTCGATCGAATTTCTTCAGCACTGAGCAGCAACACAGGCTGCATTGTAAATATGGCTGAACAGCTTTATTACCCGATAATGAGAGTCATATTTTACACGAGGACTGGTGTGTCGAGGGCAGAGCACTAATTAGCTTTATAGGCTGTCCTTTGTGCTGCTATGGCTACGGCTTAACCTGTGCTTGTGTCTGCATTTCTTGCTGTGCATGTGTGTGTGTGTGTGTGTGTGTGTCTCCCTGAGTGTTTCTACACACCATTACCTGAATAACTGAGGTGGGTGTGTGTGTGTATTCACAGTCAGTTTTTAAAGCATGATTGATTATGTCCTTTGATATTCTTCCTTTGCCTCTGCACAGTTTCATCACCTGTTTCTAGTTCAATAATGGACCATAATATTTCTACCTTTCTTTGTGTCTCCGTCTGTCTTCAGAGTAAGTCGGTGTCGTCAACAGACAGCCAGCCCACCGAGGAGCGCCAAGGACCCTCAGGAGGATACTCTGCCTTGCAGGGAGGGGCTGAGGCCAAGAGGAGGCGCTGTGATGATAAAGAGCCCCTCCCTCCACACTCCTATGTATGTGTTTCTGCCGATTGCTGTAATAGATTTGTACTTGTATTCTTATGTCATGTATCTAAATTAAGCACATGAAAAGCATCAAGTGTCACTTAGGATGCTCCACAAGTTGCATAGAGGGTGTGTATTTGGATGATGGGTGCAAAATTTACAATGTTCTACTGCATCCGGACTTCACTGCAGTCTCATTTTATTATTATCCACACCTAACGATTGTCTGACGACATTTCAAACCTACATAAGCAGCCAATGAGTCCCACCAAGTGGAGAACAAATTATGAGCTTGAAAAACCCCCAAAACAAAACGGAGTAAGTCATACTGCTAACAGGTGGAGCAACTTCAAGTATCTGGCATCCTGAGGTGAGTGAATCTTCAACAGTACAGACAGAGCATTAATGTGTAGTCAGTGCCACAAATTAATGCAATTAATAATAGTAATATACTCCACAATATAACACATAAAATACTTTCTTGTTATCATAAATAGGAATAGTGTACTCATGATCCAATGAATATGGTACACACACACACACACACACACACACACACACACACACACACACACACACACACACACACACACACACACACACACAGAATCAAGTTTCAAAGTTTTATCCAAACAACAATTTGAAAGGGTTAAAAGAATAATAGCACAAAACATTATTATAAGCATAGTTGTTAACAATCATGCTTTTTAACAACAAAGTAATGTTAATAATAAAACAATAATTTTAAGCATAGTTTAATGCTTAACAAATTACAGGTCTTACAGGTTTTCCAGTAAATAACTGAAACGTTTAAAAACAGGATCAATTGGCTGTAAAGTTGGGCGTGGCGTGGTGGCGTAGGGGTTAGCGCGACCCACATTTGGAGGCCTTGAGTCCTCGACACGGCCGTTGCGGGTTCGACTCCCGAACCTGACAATACTTGCCGCTTGTCTTCCCCCTTCCTGTCAGCCTACTGTCAAATAAGGGACACTAGAGCCTGCAAAAAGCCCCCTGGAGGGGAAAAAAAAGAAAATTGGCTGTAAAGTTATTATTTTCCTTTGCATTCTAACCTGCAAGTTGAACACAGCATTCGTCTAACGTAAAACGATAGTAAATGTACTGGAAATAAACAGCATCACACAATAGTCACCCATTTAATTCCAAGTTCCTGCTTGATTGATGTCCCTTAATAGTACAAAGTAAGTTAAATATACAGAAATTCTTGAAATAAAATCAGTTTATCTTGTCTACACCAAATCATTATTTTCAGCTATTTGTTCAGAGAAAGCACTGTGTAAATACACACTCTGTAATGTGTGAGTGTGAGACAGTGTGTGGGACAGATTGCCCATGACACTAGAGGCCTCAAGGGGGTTGAGAGCCCATCGTCATTTAGAGCCGTGTTTGGTTTGGATGGGTCTGCTGGGGCAGAGCGAGCAGCCAGAGGGGATGTAATGCCAGAGGAGAGACAGCCAAGGCAGATAGCTGTAATGAATTAGATGGTTGTGTGTTTGCAGTCGGTGAGATTGATTGACACAAGGAGTTTGTCTAGAGAAGACTGCCTCCAGGAAAATCAGTTCGGCATCAACAACAGCAACCTAAATCTTTCCCATTAGCGTGAAACAAGCAGGGATAGTTTCAGCTCTCCAAACGTCTTTTCTCTCGTTCTATCTGTCGAGGCGTATTTCACCAGTTATTTCTCTTGGTTTGCCTGTTGGACCTCCGGATTTTTCTCCGTCTTTTTAAAACCACTTCACCTCGGCCGCATGTCCATCCGGCGGCTTGTTTTTGTTCCAGGAATAGACTAAATGACTTGTCCTGTTTGGGCTCTGCATATTTAGGTACTGATGTCAATAGAAATATCCAAGCACGATCGCATCAAAGCGTTGTTGCCATGGTGACTAAGTGCCATCGTTCTCACTTCAGGAAAAAAAAGAGAGAGAGATAAATAGAGAGAGAGAGAGATGGCCGGACGAAAAGCTAAAGATGTGCCATGGATGGTGCAGAGCTGAAAGAGTGTGTGTCTGCAGATTGTAAGAGATTAAAAAACAGAGTTTGTATAGGGGCCATGCTTGGTGAGATCATAAGGTACAGTATCTCTGTGTTTAATGTTGCATGGAGGACGGACAGTGAGAGGAAGCAAAAAGCAGCCAGGAATATTGATTTATTGATCTGTGTATGCACTTGAGCAACTGTGAATGTCTTTCTTTATTAAAGTTCTTTATTTATAAGTATGGTTTACTGTACCACGGTTGTCGAAGAAATAATAATGTTCCCGTGTTGTCTTTCTATCTGCAGGACAGTGATGGGGACAAAAGCGAAGACAATCTCGTGGTGGACGTCTCCAATGAGGCAAGTTGCTGCACTAAAATTGACAACCTCATGCTTACAGTGTCTCTGCTCAGCATGATCAGCTCACTCTTCCCATCAGCTCTTTCAATACTTGCAAAAAAAAAAAATCCAGTTCATTGATTTTTTTTCTTTTTCTTTTTCCTTTCCTCTCGCTGCTCTCATAAACCAATTTTTGGCTGCAGCAGATGGCTGTTTCATGTTTAAAAACTTTAATAGATTTCTTTCAACACTGCTTGCCAGATATTCAGTCAGTGAGTGAAACTGTGCATTTAGAAGCCTGTTATTTCACTGTTTCTTCCACTAATTGAGACTGAAACAAGGTAACCATATCAGGTAAAAGGTTAAAAATGTCTCATAATGGTTTGAACATAAAGAAAAATAGCAAAAAAATAATCATAACTCAAAAAATGCATAATTCGCAGGTTTTTTTTTAGCAGTTCTGACTCAGGGCAAATATTACTAAAGATGTCGGTTATCTTTCCAACCTCTAAAAAGAATGGTTTAAATGCAAATAACTCAAAATTAATTAGATGTTAATGGCCATGTGCTTACTATTTTCAGATCAGAAGTGGAAACTTTTCTTTGTTTTCTTTTACACACAGAGATCACTTGGACTTTGACAAGCAAGATGCAATATTTTTGTCATTGATGTTGGTTTGTATCATCAAATAAAAATTTTCGAAATTGTTTTTTAGGTTTTACCAAATAAGAAAAAAACAGGCAAACTTTCATAAAGGCAAGTAGGAAGTAGACGACAATATGTTTTATTGCTTGGGGTAAACATTGAGTATAGGCTAGTTGCAGAGAAGCCAACCAGATAATTTCATCCTTTCTGCACATAGTAGTTAAAATGTGCAGTTTTTGTTTGGCCTGGTTTCCTGCTTCTTATTCTCCATGTACATGTCTGGGGAACGTGAAAGGAGTCAGCAGGTACGTTACTCGCTCAGCTGTCCGCTGCAGTTTCTTTGTACATAGGGAGAACTCTTGTGTAAGCTCATTATCAGCTGCCACTGTTTGTGCTCCCTGCTTGTGGAACATGTTCACGCACACATACCCACACACCGACACAACACATACATTCACAAATACTTTCCACATCGCCTCAAATCTTTCTCCTCGGAGTGTATTTTTGTCCTCCGTCTGCACTCTCGAGGCTTCTGTTCTTCCGTCTCTCTGCTGTCTTCTTTTTCTCCATTTCTTCAGCGCTCTCCCCTTCTCCTCCTCCTCTCATTAGATAACTACAGTCTGGTTAGTTTAATATATGCAAAGCCATTTATGCCCCGGGAAGATTGTAGTTCTTTTAATACCTCATGCTGTGTACCAAAATATTTCTCCTCTAAGCCTTGTGTATCTTGATTTTGCTAACAAAAGCAGAACTGGTCTCTTGTGTGATTTAGAAACTGCTACAAAAGCCGACAGGAAAAAAAAAGAACAAAAAGTGACAAAAGTGGATTATGGAACCAAAAGAGAAATACTTGTTTTTGCAAGGACTTCTTTGCAATGTAGAGATTCCACATGCATTTACATAAATGTGCCTGTGCGTGGGTTAAAAGTGTAGTTTGAAGTGTGCATGCATGCCAATGTGTGTGGCACAAAATGACTGCTGATCACTGTGACCCACTGCAAGAGATGTGCCTGCTCTGCTGTGGAGGAGGCAGCGCTGGCTCAACAGTGGCTCCGGTGATGAAAGCATCTGTAACATACGACATTATCTCCAGGTCCACATCCTGCTGCCACCACGCCAGTGACAGTCTCTTCTCTCATGTAATGTCCCCTGAGCTCTCACTCTATTTAAAGGTCCAACTAGAAAGAAGAGTCAGTATAGTCAGCGTGATAACAGACCTGCTGTTGGCTGCAGAGAGGTTGAAAAATTACCAAAGAAAGAAACAGCAGCTAATGCTGTCTGTTTTAATAGTTTACATTCACCTGGATTCATCTTTAAAGTGAGGAAAAATGCATTGATAAACTTACAATAATTTCTTGTGAATATATCTATAGCATAAGATGTTTAATTTTCAGCTTTTGCACATTTAAATGGACTTTTAGTCAACAAATTGTGCACTTTTTAATGTCCTGGTTGCACAACTTTTAAATTTGACTGGTCTTGCATGGACTGGTAAAATGCCTGGAACTAAGTGAATATTTTTACTAAACATGTGGAATCACTTTGCGTTGCTCATGTTGTGCAGTTAAACTGCTGGGGTCAAATTAGGGAGAGTAAATTAGCTATGTGGAACCACACCCATTTTTGCTGTCAGCAGCAAGAGCAATAGTGGGAAAAAAAGGAAAACATTTTTGTTAATCTTTACAGAAAATCATTTGCTTTGTAAAGTTTATCAGCTAGTTTTGTCAACGTCTTCTCCAGTGCATTACTTTAAAATTCCAAGAAATCAGCATTGATTAAAAAATAACAACAGGTGAACTTTAAAAACTTTAAATGTTTTTGCAACCATACTTTATTCATTTAGGAGCCCAACTCTCCCACCGGCAGCCCGCCTCACTCCCCCCATGGGAACGGACTGGACCGGGCACCGACTCTGAGGAAAGAGCTGCCTGGTTCCTCGAGTGCAGGAGAGGCGCCTTCCACGCCAAACCCCCGCAGCCCGACCCCAGGGAAGGCCAAGGATCCTGCACAGGTAAAATATGACGCAAAAAGTTCCTGCTCTCACTGCAGCTTGTTTATATAGTTGTTGGATGCTAAAAAGTTACATCCACTTTTTGGTTATTTTGCTTGTTTGTTGTTTCCATAGATGGATAAGTCCCAGTCTCCACTGTCCAAGTCTGGCACTCCGTCCCCATCCCATCGTGAGGCTCTCACCCCGGGATCAACCGGAGCGCCTGGAGCTCCAGGCCCCAGCACCTCCTGCCTTCGTCTGGTCAGCAAAGCTGCAACAAGTGCAGACCCACTTGGTGAGAATTACGCAAGTTAAATAAAAAATACAAACAATTCTGTAACTGCACATAAAACTAAGGGAAAAGAACCAAGTGTCAAGTACAAACCTAATATTTTATTCATCTCATTAGTTAGAGAGGAAACCTGGCATGTAACAGTTATCTTTCAAACATATCCACCTAAACCAGTTAATAAACTTACTATAATTAAAACTTAACTTAATGGAGTATTCGATTCAGTTGTTGCGACTTTGATTAGATTTGGACCCATTCTGTCTCTGTGCCCCTTTTCCCTCTTTCCCCTCAGCTTTTATTGATTTTCATTATTGTTCCAGATATGATTGTGGCATTGCTATCCCCAGTTTTTAGCATTTACTTTATGCCATTCTAACTGAATCAACAAACAAAAAAAATGGTTTTAATGTTTTAAAGTTTGGGAAATGTTGGTCTAGTACATGAAAGCTGAGATCTTTTGCCTGGCCAGTATGAAGAGGAAGCAATCCATTCATCTCAGCCCCTCTGTGACTCGTGTGTTTGTGTGCTGCACATGGTTCCCCCTTCCCTCAACCGCTCCCTCCTCTTTCCCTGCCTCCCCAGCTCTCCGCAGTCCCATGTCTGTGCCCCCCGGTTCATACCCGGCTCATTTTGGCGTGGTGTCCCACGCAGGGCTGAACGGGGAGCTGGCCAGCCCGGGGGGATTCGGAGGAGCTCTGACTCTCTCTCCACAGATCAGCGCCGCAGCCAGCGCCTACTCCCGCAGCCCCATGGTGAGCAACAAGGCCAAATTATTCTTCCCTGTCAAGCTTTGATTTATGATTCAGATCCAGCCCTCCCGACTATCCCGGTACTGTTGAAATATTTGATGAATTGGCTCTGCATTGTCTGTATCAGTGCAGTGCATTCGTTATACTCTCAGAGTTGTCATGTTTACAATGTTTAATCAAGTTTCATAGAGAGAAACGTCTGCAGGGAAGACAAAAGTTTCGGGTCGGTTGCCTCTGACAGGAGACTTTGCCTTTTCACATTCATACATGTAATCTGTATCACGTCTGTCTGTTGCATCGTGCAACCGAGCACATAGGAGTTCAAATTAAATGAATTGGGCCAATTCACATTTGCTCTGTCATTGTTGTGAAACAAATGTGTAAATCAGTTCTTTAAATCCATGTCAAGGTGCATTTTATTCTTGTATTTCTTCCAACCAGGTGGCGTATGACTCTCGGTCTCACCTAAGAGCTCCCGGCCTGTCCTCCTCTCTCCCTGGTTCCTCTGGTGGAAAACCGTAAGTACATACTTACATGATTTACAAGCTTAGATGTGATATTTCCCCCGGTTTGCATGCAGCATGAACAAACTCCTCCTAGATCATAAATTCACGATTCAGCGTATTTTAGATTTCCATTGCTGAGAACAACTTTTATTTAACTCTTTAAAGCTTGAGGACTTTCTCTTCTCTTTATTCGTTTCAGATGTTTATGTATTTAACGAGGTGACAAATTCATGGAGTGACCAGGAGTTTTTTTTCCAGCTGCATGCAGTGCGAATGTAAAATGTTGCCACTTTCTTCCACATTTTGCTGCACACTGTCAGTCATCTGGATGAAAGAGGATTACATTCTAACATACATAAAAGGAAGTGTAAGGTTATGTTTTCATGGCTTAGAAAATAGTGAGGAATCACATCAGTGTGATGCAAGGACAATTGATTACAGGAGCTGAGTGGAAATATTTACTCTAACATGGATTACGACCATGAAAAGGCAAAAGTAGGAACATTGGAATATATTCAACAGTTTTTAAATGTTTTATGAAAAAACATTGTGAGATCTCCCTGATGTAAATGCATGGTGAAACAAAGTTTTCCTTTGTTAAATTCAAATTTGTCCTGTGGCATGGCGAATTGCACAAAAATGAAATACAAATGAGTCAAAATTCAAGAAATCTTTAAGGAAAAAGCTAAGTGTTGCCCATAAACGTTTTGAACTGACTGTAATCATGTTACCTAAAGTCCAGCCACTGAAAGAAAGATCTGCAGTGCGCACACACATTTACACTTTTTATGATGTTTGGCAGATCCAGCTATTGTGATATTGTTCTTGTCTTACACAGCAGCAATTCATTCTTGTGCTGCTAATTTGAAATCATAAAACAGGCCTGGCTTCCAGCCGCTGCTCTATGGATTGGCTATTAGCGGTGCCACACTGCCTCTGCCTGTAATACAATCTGCCATCATGCATTTGCGCCCACAGCTGCTCTGAGCTCAGTAATTTGCCCAAATTTGAACAAAGACAGTTTGCAACTTTCACACCAATGTGTGAGCTTTCTGTGGTTCTTATTGAATTTTGTGTATTTAATTGCTGCTGTGCTTTTGTGCTCTCATTGATTGATTTCATCTAGTTTCTTAGGACTTTTTACTTTTTATTCTCCTTTGCATCTTAATTTCTAAAAAAAAAAAAAAAAAATCTGTTTTTCAGTTTTTTATTTTCCTCCCTCCTCCCCAGCGCCTACTCGTTCCACGTGAGCGCCGACGGCCAGATGCAGCCGGTGCCGTTCCCCCCCGACGCCCTGCTGGGCCCGGGCATCCCGCGTCATGCCCGTCAGATCCACACGCTGAGCCACGGGGAGGTGGTGTGCGCCGTCACAATCAGCACCTCCACACGCCACGTCTACACCGGGGGCAAGGGCTGCGTCAAGGTGTGGGACATCAGCCAGCCGGGAAGCAAGAGCCCCATGGCCCAGCTGGACTGTCTGGTGAGACATGATGGATGAGGAGTGAAGGGGAAACCTCTTTCAGAAAATTATTCTTAAATTGTCCCGACCACTTCCCCTCTCCCCCAAAAAATAAATATTATTTACACTTATTGGATAAGAGACCAAAAATGATTAAATTTAATAGAACCAGGTCAAGCAAAACCCTACTTTCATGGAAAGTTTAGAATCAGGTCAAACTCAGTTTATGATACACAGAAGCCACAGTGATCAGTGTTTTTTTGTGTTTATTTTTTAGTAGCTATATTTCTGACAGCAACGTTACTAACACAGCAATATTAATTGCCACTTCAAATGTTAATTTGACATAAGGAATCATTCCAGCAAAAAAAACAAGTGATAATTTCTAGAAATTAAAAATCTGGGGTTATTTTTCAGATTTTGCTGGGTAGAAAAAAAATAATCCTTGACAAAATATTTTTTATTAACCAGCTGCAAATTTTTTATTTTGTAAAACATCTCTACAAGGGCATCTACCAGAGGTACTTAGCTATTTTATTTTCTGTGCTCTTTTCTGGTAACCTTTCTCCTTATCTTTTCAAATCAGAACAGAGATAACTACATCCGTTCCTGTAAAATCCTCCCTGACGGTCGGACCCTGATCGTTGGAGGCGAGGCCAGCACGCTGTCCATCTGGGATCTGGCCACGCCGACTCCCCGCATCAAGGCGGAGCTGACGTCGTCCGCCCCGGCCTGCTACGCCCTGGCCATTTCCCCCGACAACAAAGTCTGCTTCTCCTGCTGCAGCGACGGCAACATCGTCGTCTGGGACCTGCACAACCAGACGCTGGTCAGGTAGGTTTGAAAATGTTCAAAAGTATTACAATTTGATCTGCTGTTGAAATTCATGGAAGAGGGAGAAATGTAAGAAAAAGCATGAAGGAAAAGAAGATAACCTTTAAGGAATGTAACAGGAGAAGGAAAGAGATGAAGGATAAACTTGCTACAGGGAGTGTAAAGAGATTAAAACAGCTAGCTTTGGCATGACAGGAGAGAAGGAAACACAGGAAGAAGGGGGAGGGAAGGTGCTGAGGTAAGGCTCACGAGGACTGGAAGAAAAAAAAAGGATCATGTGTGGGTGGGCTCAGGGCAGTAAGTGCTGCAGGGAAAGAGGGAATAAAATATATTCATTCTGACACCTCTAGCAGAAAAAAAGCAAAGACACGCACAGAAAGCAAAGTTTGCAGGATTTGTGTATTTGCAGGTGTGTGTGTGTGTTTCTCTTCTCTGAAGCTCTTGTGTGTGTGTGTGTGTGTGTGTGTGTGTGTGTGTGTGTGTGTGTGTGTCCTTGGCAGGCAGTTCCAGGGCCACACAGACGGAGCGAGCTGCATCGACATCTCCAATGATGGCACCAAGCTCTGGACAGGAGGGCTGGACAACACGGTCCGCTGCTGGGACCTGAGAGAGGGCCGGCAGCTGCAGCAGCACGACTTCACCTCACAGGTAAGAAAAAACGAAGCAGCTAAAACATAAACATATATTAATGCACTAGAAAGAAAAGAAAGTTATTTGACTGCCAGAAGTTTTCAGACGAACACCTTGAAGGTGCTGTTTATTTAATAAGTGTTGTTTAGGGACCGGTTAGGTTAAAGCAAAGCTTTTCCACTTGTGTATGTTTTGAGTGAGAAAAGATCAAATGTTTATTTAAAACAAACCCTTTTCCAACTTTTAATGATGGAACTGAGTGGGATTTGTGTAGCAGTCTGTAGCCCACGAGAGAGTATTTTAAAGAACTGGGTAGGTGGTACCCTATGGAAGAAAATACATCTGAAATGTGTGACTGATTTCAAATCTCTGGTTGTACATTTATCATGCTCACCCTGAGGACTGCTGGGTTGTTTGTCACCAAATCTTAAACTGTCTTTTCGGTCAGATTTTCACAATTAAGGCTGTTTCTTACATATGTGCGGTTCTTTGGACTTCATTTTGAAGTACAGGAATGATAATGAAACTAGCATAATTTAATTTTTGCTGCTTTACAATCGTCCTTTTGCTTTGTAATCAATGCATGTTCTTTACGCCTCTCAATCAGCTGAACGTTTTTCACAGGGGGTTGAAGTCGACCCACCTTACACCTCTGATCCACTTTGAGGAGAAATCACAAACCCTAACCACTGCAAACTTTATGAAATTTTGAAATAAGTGTGTCGTAGTGATATCATGATAAGCACAGAGAGCTTCAGAAGCAGCAGGAGTCTGTGAAGCACCAAATGATCTTCCACAATCTGAAGGATCTTATAATCAGCAGAATCTAATGCAGATAACATAACGAGAATCGGGCAAACCTGTGGTTGTATTTATAACTAGATAAATCAGGACTGTAACATGAAGCTCAACTCACACATTTCACACATTGATCTGAAAGCTGCATTCTCTGGAAGCACACAGTCTTAAGATGGTGTGTTCACTAATTGAAAATAGATTATATATTTTTTTTTTTATTTTACTACGGGCTGATTACTGGTGAAGGCCAATCCTGATGGAAATCCATCCATCATGACCACCAGTCAATACCTTGGTGAATTTCTTTAAACTAAAATAAATTACACAGTGATTGTTTCTTTTTTTCTTCCTCCATCGGCATCAATGACCTCTTTTTTCCTCCTCGCACACTATTCAAATAACTTTTGAACTTTTATCTTCTCCTTCTCTAATCCTTCCATCTCCTGTTTCCCAGATCTTCTCCCTGGGTTACTGTCCGACAGGCGAGTGGCTGGCTGTGGGAATGGAGAGCAGCAACGTGGAAGTGCTGCATGTCTCCAAACCCGACAAGTACCAGCTGCACCTCCACGAGAGCTGCGTCCTCTCCCTCAAGTTCGCATACTGCGGTACACGCACAAGCACAAACACAAGCATTTTTTTTTTTTTTTTGATCCTACATTTATGTAGCCTCCAAGAGCAACTTGGAGACCAGTCCTCCCTGGACTCCTGGTAACATGCTGCGCTGTGTGTTCCTGTTATTTCAGGAAAGTGGTTTGTCAGCACAGGAAAAGACAATCTGTTGAACGCATGGAGGACACCATATGGAGCGAGCATTTTCCAGGTGAGAGTTGAACTCCGTGGCTGTTTATCCTCTACACAAGTTAGGTACAAAACAATACGCAGCACATCCAAATCCAAATGTTTATGTTCCGACTTTTAATTTGGGAATGACTCATATGTTCAGATTGTTGGTGACACATTTATATTCAGCCTCCTAGCAAAAGAAAGATGGAGAAACATTTTAAATCGAGAAGAAAGTTGCTGACCTAAGGTGACTTTAACAGGTTTATCAGAGGGTGCAGGATGCAAAACCTCAACACACACACACACAAGCAGCACCCCTATGTCATAATTCCACCTAGTCCAGGTGTTCCATTCCAGGCTAATGGTGAATCACGCATATGCAGAGATGCAGTATTTTTAGCTGAGCCAGTACATCTGTGTGTGAATGAAATGAGAGAAGGGAGATGAAGATCCATTTAAGCCGAGTATTCTGTGTGTGCGCGCGGGTGTGTGTGTGTGTGTTTAGCAGTGTGGCTGTCATATTTGTGTAATCTTCTGTGGGCAGCAGGGTTGGCGGCTCCTGTCTCTCTCTATGGACCGAGAGGAGAAGGCAGGCTATCTTGCTTTGTTATCCAAATGCCAAACGTTGCTCCTGCCAAGCAGCTCCCTCCTTTCAGCATGTTACACAGAGCTGCTCTCTCCTTCCCTCCTCCTTCCTGCTTAATGCTGTCTTTTTCTGTTTCTGTCTCCTTGCGTCGCTTTAAAGCCACACTCATCTCCTGATTGCATGTTTTTACGCTTTTTTTTTTCCCTTGGATTTTTTTTTTTATCTTCCCCAGATTTATTTGAACCAGGTCTTAATTTTTTCTCCGCTCTGCCCTTGTTGCAACTTTCCTGCCTTTAGTTTTTTTATTAGTATAAAATTTCTTCTTTCATCCTTTTTTATTTCTTTCTCAGTCTTGGCAACACAACATTATTCACAAAGAGTACATCTTATCAATCCTCCAAATATCACGGTTGTGCTGCAAAGCTATGTGTTCTGCTTTTCTCCACAATTTAGAGATTGTAGCAGTGTTATGTAATACGTTGCAACAATATGTGCCTATTAAGTGAGGTACTTGTCTTTGATTAGGCTCTCTTTTTGTTTGTGTTGTTTTTAGCATTTATAGTGTTGAATCATTTCAGGAAAAGCTGACAGGATATGTTATATAACCACTAAATTACTGTTTTTTTAGGATAAATAAAATTATTTACCTGCAAGAAAATGTTCCTGCTTTTTTTAATGAATGCCAGACAGAAAAACAAGCAGCCAGCAAACAACATAAACCTTGAAGTTTATGTTTCATCTATTGTTTAAAGACATTTTATCAAACCGGTGACATGCTGGGTGATAAACATTAACTGATAGCATTTTACACACAGTTAAAAAAAAAACATACTGCCTAACTTATGTCCTCGACTGAAGATGCTGATTCAGGAATTGATTGCCAACATGCATAAAAGATGGAAGCTTCCTTCTAATTTGAAAAGTGAAGTTGAGGAACTAGAAAGCTGCACTTATTATTCACGCCAGCAGGGGGAGGGACTTCTGTTCCTATGCAGGACGTACTGCAAGTTATACAGGAGTAAGACATTTAGTTTCAGCAACCCTGCTTTCCAAGCACTGACAAATTGCAAGTTGATTGTTTCAACTTGCAATCAAAGTTGAAACACAATGTGGCTGCAGATTCTCATTCTGTAGTAGCCTCCTCAAACATGATAAACAATCAGGTCGTTATTATCCAGACAGATTTGTACAAATTTTCAACTTGTTTGCCTACATGCAGGACGCTGTCTGGTGTGAAGCTTTGTGCACAGCCACTGAATTCAGCATCCCCATGGTGATGATGCATGGTAGCGGCAGCATCATGCTATGGCTTCTGTTTTTTCTTCAGGCTGCAGGGACAGTTGGTTATTATTGGTGGGAAGATGAGTGGAGCTAAACACCGAGCAAACCCAGGAGAAAACTGGTCAGAAATGACAGCCTGCATTAGCAGGTGGTGGTTTTTGAATACAAATGAGCTAAACTTTCTTTTGGTCATCAGGTTTGTGTGATCTGCTCTTCTTTTTTTTTTTTTTTTTTTTTTTGCCTTATGAGTGTTTACTCCTCAGCCAGCAGGGACCAGAAAATACTTATTACACTTGGCATTGAGCTTAGACGACTTCTGTTACTTTGTAAATGATTTCATTCTGTCATTTTTGTCTGTTTTCTAAAATGTGTTTGATTTAATTGAAAACAACTATGTTATTCATTCTTTATTTTCTAAAAATAAATGTTTTAGTATTCTCTCTCTCTCTTTTTTAGCTACTTTTAGAAATTTTGACAATCCAGGTTGAATGTTTGTTTATTTGTTTCTCCAATTTTGTCTTTGCTTTTGTTTCCTTTAAACTGTCAGTGCATTTCTTCCTTATGGACTTTCTGTGGTTTTTTCCCCCGCTTCCCGCTGCTCGGTCTAATATGACGAAACCTGTGAGATGGTCTCTCCCCTGTGCGCCGGTGATTGACAGCCCCACTGCGCATGTAGCGGGAGAGGGCGGAGGAGTTGAGAGAGTCAACAGGAGAGAGAGAGAGACTGTGATGAATAGAGGGAGAATGAATGAATGATGATTGAGCAGTTTTAGATCATCTGAAACCAGGTGCACAGGTCTTACTTTCTGGCACGGGGGGGAGAAAAAAGGGGAAGCAGTGCGTGGAAGCCATTAGACTTCTTCAACCCTCAGAAAGGCAGCGTTTCTCTAGAAAGGAGCAGACAAATAAAGTCGGCATCCGGGATCTGCGGCGTTTGTCTGTTTGGAGATAATTGCAGACTGTTTTGAAATGCAAATATGTCTCGTGTGGTGGAGGATTAACCGTCGAGTCATATTTTAATTCTTTCCTCGTTTCTCTCTCTTTTCTGGGGTTTCTCTCCATCTGTCAAATGTTCTTCTCAACCACTCGCAGTCCAAGGAGTCCTCGTCCGTGCTGAGCTGCGACGTCTCCCCTGACGACAAGTACATAGTGACGGGTTCCGGGGACAAGAAGGCCACTGTGTACGAAGTGGTGTATTAAAGGATAAGCGGACACAGGAGACAATAGGATGGACAGAGGCTTTTCTTTCTATTTTTCTTTCTTTCTTTCTATTTTTATTTTTCATTCTTTGTTATGCATCAACTCCACTTGATTTCCACCACCGCCAAAGCGTCGTCTTCATCTTCTCCAATCATCAGCCCTGAAACGTCATGGCTGCCCTCTTGTTTTTCGCTGTAATATAAGCTGCTGCAGTTGTTCCCAAATGTCCCCTCACCTTCCCCTTCCTCCACCCAGTCTGAGCTCACTGAATGAGGCATGATGGCGGAGAGAGAGACAGAATGAGAAACGGCAAGATAAGGAAGACAAAGGGAAGAGGGCGGTGGAGGGTAAAGATAAAGTTGTGAGGAGGAAGAGAGGAAGAACGAGTAGAGAGAGCGATAGTGCAGAAGGAAGCGACATAAAATGGGGGGTCGGGGTGGGGAGGGGAGGGTAATTAGGGCTGTTTCCTGATTAAGAGCTCAGTGGAAGGGAGGCCCCCAGAGGAGGCGTGGAGCGGCATGGTGGGAGCGCCAGCCAGGAGCACTGATACCACACAATCGATTCATTAGCGAGACAGTGGAGGCCTTAATGAGGCTGACGCTGCAGCTCCATTTCCCCCAGCGAGAGGTGTCAGGAGCCGGGGAACGATGACGCGGCGAGATGCTTCGGATTTCCACATAAACCGACACGAAAATCCGCTCAAGACGCACAGAGCCGAGAGTACTAACACTCCGATACGACCCCCCCCGGCCCCCCACCACTCCCCCTCCATCGCCGATTGAGGTAAACGTGAGACGGGGGAGGGAAAAACACACAACACGCCAAGCACCCAATTAAACATTCATCCCAGCGCCCTCCCCCCTGTCTTTCTGCCTAATATCTATTTTATTTTTGGTCCGACAAAGGCAGCAGCCTAATGAGCAGGGGAGTCGATGGGATTCTCCCGGGGCCCGGAGACACAAACAGAGAACATCAGCCGATCCGTTGCCTCTTAATTCCTCCGGATGGTTCTCCTGACATCCTCACTCTCATTAAAAGGCGCTGTCAGCTCCATGAAGTAGCAACACAACCAAGCTCACTGTGAGGCACACTGGAGGGCAAATGAACACCACGCGATTACACCATCATCAGTAGCTAACTAAGCAGTGACTAATCCAATTCCTTTAAAAAAAAAAAAAAATTGATGCAACTAGTTGCTGTTTTCATTTCCGCACGTCTTCATCTCCATCCCTTCTTACCTGCTCCGATTAAACCTTGTTATATAAGCCATTGGTTATCATTAAATTAGAAGGGAAACATTTTAAACACGTCCATAAATGCCCCACTCTTTTTGTCTGTAAACTAAGTGTAAAGTTGGCTAAGTCCACTGACTGAAAACAGAGGGGTCTATACGCAGCTGTATGTTATCTGCACACGGCACACTGTGTCCAGCTAAGATCGCCAATTAAAACGCCGTATCTTGTTTGTTTGATCCGTGGAAATGCCACAGTGTGAAAGTAAATTGCCACTTTTCCATGGTCTGACGCGGTTGCCGGGACAACAGGTAGCATTGCAGGAAGTCTGCGGCTGCGCCCGAGCAGAAACTTGGCACCAAAAGAACCTCGACGCGTCGCTTTTTAAACTAATTTGAGATGCTGCTGGGCAATGAAGCTGTGTTTGAAACTTTCTCCTTTTCGCTCATTAACTGTCGCATATCCACTATTTTTTAAGTCTAAAGCTTTTGTTCTATACATGCAAAGCTAATCAAATTCTGTTATGTTTAATGTGTGCATTATATTCACATTTAAGTTTCACATAAATCTCAGGTAATGGGAAGTGTGATTTTTGATGTTTTCAGTGGGAAATGCATTGTAATCAACATAATCTGTCTTCATATCACAGACACTGGAAATGAGGACAAGCATCACCTCCATGATTATTGGCACTCCTGGTCAAAGTGTATAACAAACATTTTAAAATGTGCCTTTTATCGTAGTAGTATACTGAAAAATGCTGAAAAACATTTTTTTTAATTCAGGAATTAAATATCAAAATGTGCTTGCCAACCCTTACAGTATCCGTAAAATAAATGCATATGTATACCTTTTAATTTTTATTTTAACTAATACAAATTGTATTTTCTTGGGTTATTGATATGATGGGACACAAATGTCCTGTTCTCTTGAGATTTAGTACACATCTCACTTTAATGTCCCCGTCTTTGATCATTTGAAGCGTGATTAAGTCATAAAATAGCTTCAAAAAATTGCTACTAATCTCAACTTGTCAATATTTACAGTCAGGGCAATACTTAAAAAGCTTAAGAACAACTGGAACTGGGACAAAAGACCCAGGATTATTTTGCCCACAGACAGTGTGGGAAATGTTAAGGGGAAAATCATGGTCACTGCTAGATAGTTGCTGAAAATAGTTAATGCAAACTGATGCCACTGCAGTAAAACATTAATTTATTCCAAGATATTTTTGACTCATTTCTATAAGTGTCAATACTTATGGAGGGTGATGCTAATCAGATGTTAGTATAATTATATAGATAATTTATAAAAAAATATATATACCGATCAACTTTTTTAGGGGCTATTACACATTTGCAAATATTTCTGAAGAACTGCTGATCCGTGTCAGATTTTATACTGCATTTCAAAAGATAAGTTTAATCTGTTTAAACTCGACAACTTGGGTCTTAAATATGCCATGCTTTCTGCATAATCTCTAAAATCCTTTGGGTTGGACCGAAAGGGAGACACACCACTTCACAAGTTAACCGTTTGGACTCTTAATCACTTCCCAATAGTTAGCAGCCTGAGCTGATGAAGCATGTTAGCGTCGGCATGCTTCATCAGCTCAGTTCATCACAGGCTGTTTTGTTGCAAAGGCCTCAGCTGTACGTCACTTTTACTGTACTACCAGGATGGGAGGGTAAATGAACAGAACTGAGTGGTAAACACAGTTGTGGGACGAGACCACTCCTTTAGTAACGTTAGCAAATTTTGAATAGCTCTAGTTTTTCTTCTGATTTCATGAAGCTGCAACTAAAACGTTTGAAAGTGGACGAGCTTGATCTGTTTTCAGTACGTGCTAAAAGCTAACCACAGTTGGCCTACAGACATACATGGTAATAAGCATTAAATCTATTTATTTGGACTTGTCTGCTTTCCACATCACCTCACATATTCCAAAATGAAAAGAAAACTGTCTGTCAGAGCTCTCCGTTTCTGTAGAGCCTGTGTTTAGAAATAAAAGGCACATTTCAATTCCTTCTATTAATTCACTGCATCATTTCATTATTTTTTTTATGACTAGTGATTGCTTGTTCTGTATAATATGTTTATGTACTCGGGTTGCCTGTGGCTCGTTTTGGGCTGAGGGGGATACGTACATACGGAGATAGATAATCAAGGGAACACAGGTGGGATGTATTGAAAACCTACCAAGAACTCCACTGTTTGTTGTTTATTCTTTATCCCCTCCTTTTCAAAAGTGGTAGTAAGTGTACTTGAGTCTGTTTCTTAGCCCTTATGTTGTTTTCAGCTCCTACTTCTGTTGATCCGTTCCTGTATTCAGCAGGCACTAAATATTTGCTATGAAGAAGGCTCCACTTTCACTGCATGCTTGTTGCACTAAAGCTGAGCTGCTCAAAAGAAATCATATTTTATACAGTGGCGATCCTTAACGATCCTCTTCTCAGAAAATAATAAAGGCGGTATGCAATTTTGTTTACCTGTATCCAATGTTAGAAAAGTTTACCTGTTTTTTTAGCTGCAGCGCCGAAGCTGAACGTAAGAATCATGAGGGCCTTCTGCAGAGTCAGAGATGTTCTGTACAGCTTCCTGCCTCTCTTCTTCTTTTCCTCTCTGTCCAAAAGCCCCAGGTAGCCATAAATGATTCTCACGTACAAGAGCTTGTATGCTACTCAAAACGATGCTGTATAATGGCTATGCATATGGTGGTCTAGCGTCAGTATTTGGGACATTGTATTTGATACTTTGTTTGAATTAATCAACGTTTCCCTGCCCCACCTGTGCTTCTGTTTCAACAGTGTCAAAGCAAAACAAAAAATAAAAACTTTTGTTTTTCTTTTATGGCTTATATTAACTCTTGTTTTGGAAAGCCAAGGAACTTATTTTTTTTCCTTTTCTTTTTCTTTTTTAAATGCACTGTGTCTTCCCCTCCTGATGCGTTTTTCCTTGTGCTGTACAACAAATGCTATCTGTGAAGAATAAACCAAACTTGTGCTCATCATTTCAGGTGTCAAAATCTTTCATTTTCATTGAATAACTAACAAAATGTTTACAGTTTGTTCCACGCTGAAATCTTTACATTATAAACAGGGTTAAAAGCACATTAGCAGGCTAACATGTTAGTCAATAGTTTCTTTTTTTAGCAGTTTTTATAAATATCTAATTACTGCTGACAAAAAGGATGAAAGTATTTGCTTTATACATCTAGCCTCACAGCTGAGATTTGGGTTATTTTCATTTAGCGCAGAATTTGAACCAGGTTGAGCAAAACCTATGTAGTTCAGGGTAGAAAATATTTGCAAAGGTTTTTCATCTTATCTACAAATGTGCATATTCTCTGTGCCATAATTCTGCTGAGGGTGGTGTTCCTTCAGCAAGTGGCATGGTTTACAGTCTATATGCTCCAGTTAATGATTAATCAATTACTAAATTGGTTGACTATTACAATAATCGATTCATCACGATCAATCTGATTGTTTCAGGCCCTGATGTCATCGAGAACCTTTAAAGCATCTCAGCAGAACATTCTCCATGATCACTGAAAAGCATCCTCTGGAGCATTATCGTAACGAGTTCAGATCCCCTCTGCCTCGACAACACACACTCTAAACACAAGCCTCACCGTAAAAGTCTGAGATCTTACAGCAGAGCTACGAACGATAGTTCATGCTGTGCGTGCAAATCCCAAGACAATTCCTCCCACCGCCTCACCTCTGATCCTCCAGACAGTCGAGAAACTTGGAGATCCTTCTGAATGAGAGGAACGCAGTCATCACAGGAGAGAGGAGGCAGCGCGCGTTCACCTTCAGCAGCCTTCATTTCTCATCTAAATATTTCTAAGATGCTTTCTGACACCATGCTGTGAGAACACGCTGTTCTGGCTGGTAGGGTTTGAACAAATAGGCAACAAATGCTTCCATTTTTTTCCTTCTCTACACAGTTTGAAACATCCAGATTAAATCTGCCAAAAGCCTGACTTGGAAAACTCGCACTAGTGTGCAATTATTTTAATTTCTTCCATCTCACTCACACACACACACACACACACACACACACACAGGCAAAGGGTCAAGCAAACAACAGAAAAAAAATATGCAGGACACTGTTGGATTTTCAAAAGCAGATGCTCAAATCGATGTTTTAAAAGCAACGTAGAGGACAATCTCCTTTGCCTTTAGAGACCTTTATTTACATGTTCATGTTCAAGGTTCATGGATCAGAATGGTAGCTATGAAAATGCAGGCCAGTCCATCTGTATGTGCCCTAAGAAATACAACGAAAGAACATGAAATACTGAATGAAAGATGCGTTTACCCTGAAACACAAGAGAATGTGTTGTTTGAACAGACTTCCAAGTCTTGTATTCGAGATCGTTTTCCCCAATTTTAAATGAATGAAAATCGTCTGATTCTCCGGATATTTCAGAGGAAACCAACCAAGCCCTGTTCTGTCACGTATGCATGAAAAAAAAAAAAAGTTACAATCATGATGCTGAAATAAAAAAAAAGAAAAACAAAGGAAAAGCAAAAAGTATCTGGAACGTCAGTAGAGCACCCCCACATGTGCTGTGTGCCGATCAGAACTCACACAGAGCCGGGATGACTCCGGCTTGGACTCCCATCTGGACAGCTCTAATTAAACCTTCTCCATTCAAATCAGTTCAACTGTCTGTATTTAATCCAAAAGGTAAAAAAAGAAAAAAGAAAAAGAAATGTTTTCTTCTAATTTCTTTTGCACTACAGAGGTTTTATTTTGTTTAAAAAACAAAGAAAAAAAAAAAAAAAGAAAAGTTCTTTGGAGGAATCCCACATTAGAGTAGCTATAAACTAACCAGCTTTCTCAGAGCATTAAACACCAATGTTTATTTTCCAGAAAATGTTTATTTTCTCCTTGCTTCTCTCTCGCTCATTTCTCACAAACGCAAACAAAACGACGAAGTACGAGTTGAGTGTCTCTTGCTCTTCAAAAAACCGCCGACACCCTGTACAGTCACTGGTGCAGGAAGGGGGCCCTCGGCTTGGCCCCCGGGATCGTTAGCTTTCAGTGAGGAGCCAATCAGAGATCAGTAAATGACTTCATAGACTGTGGCCTTCTTGTCCCCAGAGCCGGTGACGATGAACTGGTCATCAGGTGAGATGTCACAGCTGAGAACTGACGAAGACTCCTTTGACTGTGCGGAGAGACAAACAGGAAGGAAGCTTTACAAAATACAAGGTTTAAAGAGGAACTGAAGCTCTCAGGTTTGCTGAGTCAAATCTATTGTGTCCCGTGTGAAAATAAAACAGATTCTACCTGGAATATGCTGGATCCGTAGGGCGTCCGCCACGCGTTCAGGAGGTTATCTTTCCCCGTGCTCACGAACCATTTACCTACAGGACAAAACACACACTGCTGTCAGCAGATAAAGCCTCATGGGGGCGTTGGGGTGAGCTATGGATGGTTCTGACCGGCAGTAAAATGGGTTTTACCCCCCCTGTGATTAAATACCCTAAAGTAGTGTTGCGTAGTCAATGTAAGTTTTCAGTGTTCAGTGTGTGTGCGCGTACCGCAGTATGCGAACTTGAGGGAGAGGACGCAGCTCTCGTGGAGGTGCAGCTGGTACTTGTCGGGTTTGGAGACATGCAGCACCTCCACGTTGCTGCTCTCCATCCCCACAGCCAGCCACTCGCCTGTCGGACAGTAACCCAGGGAGAAGATCTGGGACACACAGGGAGGGTGATTATTTTTATTTTTGTGTTATGGGATGCTAACTTGAGGTTTCAGAGTCCTGACTGAGTACCTGTGAGGTGAAGTCGTGCTGCTGCAGCTGCCGGCCCTCTCTCAGGTCCCAGCAGCGGACCGTGTTGTCCAGCCCTCCTGTCCAGAGCTTGGTGCCATCATTGGAGATGTCGATGCAGCTCGCTCCGTCCGTGTGGCCCTGGAACTGCCTGCACAAAAAAGGACAGAAAACCATCAGGCATCAGTGGGTCTTTCCATTAAAGTGGTTAAAATGCGACAGAAGGATCGGTGCTAGGAAAACGTAAGATTTCTATTATTTTATTTTTTTTCCACAATTAGTTGCAACATGACCCAGATCATGTCAAGCTGAACATTTCTTTCAGTAAATGTCCCTCTGTTGTAAACTCTCTGTAGTGCAGGGAGACGGTTCATCTACATGAATTACAGGATTTTTCTCCTGACTGGAAGTACATGTAGTCACACGCACACACACACACACACGCACGCACGCACACAAACAAAATGCAATCAGACTTTCATACATTTGATGCTCTTTTGGTCAGTGATGGCATAGTTACTTTGAAAAAGTAATCAGATTACCGATTACTTCTTAAAAAAGTAATTTATTGACTTTACTGACTACTTGATTTGGAAAGTAACTAAGTTAGATTACAAATTATTTTATTAGTTACTTTCAGCAGCTGCTGACAACAACCCTGCACCACCTTCATATAAAAATTACATTGAGTTTTGCCAATACTTACTTAGTTGCAAGTTATTTTATAGAACAATGGAGATTGTTTAAGGGTTACAACAGTCCAAGAATTAAACTTTAGTCATTTTTGTGTGTTTCACTATTGCCTGTAAAAGTCACAGTAGCGCACAGTGATTAGGATAAGTAACTTTAATTTGTTTACTGCATTTGAGACAGTAACATGTTGGATTACTCGTTACTGAAAAAAATGGTCGGATTTACATTTATAAATGTAAATGCGTTACATTTATAAAGTAACGCATTATAAATGCGTTACTTTATAATGCATTACTGACATCCCTGCTTGTGGTATAAAGTGACAGAAACAGAAAAAGGTGATATGTTTCCTAAATTTTCTGTTTCTGGCTGCAGAGAAACGGTCATGAATATCTGTATAAATGTGTGGAATAGTCAACCTATTATGCCTTCCACATATGAGATCAGGTTACATTTTGGGATGTCAGCATTTTAGATGAATGAGGAGATAATATCAGGTCATCTTTCCTGAAGCTTGTCAGTTTATAAACTAAAGGATGGGTCCTCTGGGAGCTTGTCCTGGAGGTTTCCTGTCTGTTTTATGAGCAACAGATGCTAATAGCTGCTGCAGCACTGCATGTAGATAAACAGCTGAACATGCAGTAGCAGAAATGGCTCCTGTGGATGATTTTATGGCTCGTCTTCTCTGAAAATTCAGTGATAGAAGATTTAAGACTGCAGTGCTAATGTGGTGAAAGAAAATGGCTCTTCGGGAGTATTTACCCCCGCTCTAATGGCAAAACCATTAATAACCTGCCAGCAACTTTCCAAATTACACTTTATAGAGCGAGACACAAGCTCAGCTGAAAACTAGAAGTCTACCTTTTTAACAGTTGATTTTGCCAGAACTTCTGATCCCCACTCCACCAGCACCAACTTACTAAAACCTAATCTGGGCATTTTCTTAGTTTCCATCTGCTCTCCTCATCCGACTGAAACCATTTCAGACTGATCTGACGTTTCTGATCCTACCTGACCAGCGTCTGGTTGTGCAGGTCCCAGACGACGATGTTGCCGTCGCTGCAGCAGGAGAAGCAGACCTTGTTGTCGGGGGAAATGGCCAGGGCGTAGCAGGCCGGGGCGGACGACGTCAGCTCCGCCTTGATGCGGGGAGTCGGCGTGGCCAGATCCCAGATGGACAGCGTGCTGGCCTCGCCTCCAACGATCAGGGTCCGACCGTCAGACAACAGCTTGCAGGAGCGGATGTAGTTATCCCGGTTCTAATTGGACACGGAGGGTGTGCAGTGCATTAAGTTTATGCATGATGCAATAAAATATGCTGCTGCTGCTGCATTTGGCTTCCACTCTCCCATCATGTCTCACCAGACAGTCCAGCTGGGCCATGGGGCTCTTGCTTCCCGGCTGGCTGATGTCCCACACCTTGACGCAGCCCTTGCCCCCGGTGTAGACGTGGCGTGTGGAGGTGCTGATTGTGACGGCGCACACCACCTCCCCGTGGCTCAGCGTGTGGATCTGACGGGCATGACGCGGGATGCCCGGGCCCAGCAGGGCGTCGGGGGGGAACGGCACCGGCTGCATCTGGCCATCGGCGCTCACGTGGAACGAGTAGGCGCTGGGAAGGAGGGAGGAAAGAACCGATTGAGAGATGCATTTATGATTGTAACAAGAGTGATGTTTATTTGGATTTGTGTTTAACTGTGCTTATGACAAAGCAGAAAGCTAATAATACTATGTGGTTTGAAAAATACTGAACCTGAAAAGTGTAGCATGCTTTTGTATTAAGCCGCCCTCATTCAATATTCAAAACATTTTTTGCTACAAGTCTTTTATTAAACACACTACTTGCTTTGCACATAGGGAGGCAGAACCGTTTACCCAGAGTTCTTTGCAAAATACCTCAAATTTAATCATACCGACTATTAAACAGCAGTTAATATCGACTTTTAAAATCTTCAAAATGCCAAATTTTCTTCTCAATCGGTAGTTCTCCCCATCAACTCTGACCAGCTTCCCCATCCCTTAGGAAGAAACGCATGTGCGAAGCATGATGCTGCCAATACTGAGCTTCACAGTGAGGAATGTGAATTCAGGGTGTTCCTGTATTTATACTGAGATTCAGTGATATGAAGGTGGAGTCTATTTACTAATCAAGTAACTTCTGAAATCAACTCGCTGATTTTAAAAAAGGGGGCTGAATGTAAATGCTCACCACACTTTTCAGGTTTTGATCTGTACAACATTTTGCATTCCAAGTATTTTATTTCCAGCGCTTTTAGTTTGATGATCACAAATTAAATTGCAGTTAAAATATGCTGAAAGTTGTGGTTGCAAAGGGAGAAAATGTGAAAAAGTTCAAGCAGGACAAATACTTTTGCAAAGCACCGTATTTAGTCTTTGGTAAAATCTCACTATCATCTTGAATGTGTACTATGCAAGACACAATCACATAATTTAAAAGAAAACCTGGGAGCTTTTTAAGGATTCCGTCTCTCCTGCTTTTGTTTGAGACTAAAAATAAGAAAAACCAATCAAACCATTGACCTGAACACTGAGCTGAAAATTTCTGCTGAACTGATGGGATCACCTTTGAACCAGAGAAGATTTTAATAATTAGGAAGAGGAAACTCACGGTTTTCCTGAGGCTGACTGCAGGCTGGCCGGAAGCCCAGGGACCCTCATATGCGAGTGTGGAGACTCGTAGCCCACCTGCAGCACATAAGATGCTTTAGAAAAAGAAAAAAAAAAAAAAAACTGGCTTAAGGAGAGACTAAAAAGACAGTGGTTCATAAAGAAGAGCACTAGCTCGTTAAAATGGATAATACAGTGACAGTATCTGGATAAAATGATCTGAATAAAACAAGATAATAAAAGAGCAAAGAGGATTTTAAGAGGCAAGGTCACAGACTGCCAGATTCTTAAAGATAAATCACACTGCAGCTGCTTTTCCTTTGAAACACTCATGTCCTCTCCATAAATATCCAGATTTTTGCCCTTTCTGACAGCTTTATATGCTGAGGCACCACATATGACAGTGACACTGCAAAGACAAATTATCTGCAGCACGCCGGCCTCACCACAGGGGACCGGCCGTAGCCCGCAGCAGCTGCAGCCGCTGCCGCCGCAGCAGCTCCGTTCATCTGGGGGGAGACCAGGTGGAGGCCGGCGCCGTAGCCCCCCGCTCCGGGCAGGTCTCCGTTCACCCCCGGAGGGGGCAGGCCAAAAGCCCCCGGAGGGTAGGCCCCCTGCACCGCCAGGGGATTCCTTAGACCAAGAGCTGGGAGAGAAGGCGACAGAAGAGTGTTCAACACTCTGGAAAACATTTCTGAACAAATTTGTGATTGAAGGAAACAATCCAGTGTGTCAGTCATTCAGGATCCTTCTGTCTGATTTTGTCACCGCTTTGAATATAATGCAAAATCTATTAAAACGAGCCTTTCAGACAGCTGTGACTGACGAGCTGGGAACAAGCTGCAGGACTGGACCACTACTGACCCCTGCTGGCCACCGTAGCGTCCTGCAGGGAGACCGCACGTGGAACGTCTGTGTATATCCTCATCCTTTATGTACTCTGTCGGCACATGTAGGTGCATTGTGTATATATGCTTGCTCGCATGCATAATAGAGTGTGCAAAATTGGAGCAGACACCAACAAGTGATGTGTGAAAAAGAAAAAGAAAAAAAAAAGAGGAAAAGAAACAGTGGAATCTAGATGGAGGCTCATTATGAAGCGGCTCACAGTCACAGTCCATCACCTCTCCTAATCCTTCCATTTAAAAAGTGAAGCACGCTGAATATTTCTGCCCACAGCTGCTTATTAAGTCCAGATGGTGGTCGGCGGCGAGCGAGCTGACGCTCATACCAACTACTGCAGTTTGGCTTTGACTGACGCTGCAAGGAACAGGGTCACTGCAGGCTGAAGTGCAAAAGTGAAATCCTATTTCTAATTGATCCGTTGAGTGCAGATTGTTAATTACAGAGTTACACAGTTAGCATTAAAGCTACTGAATTGTTAAACTAAGACTTGAGTACCAAGTGGGTCGACGCCGGGCTTTCCTGGCACAGGTCTGAACTGTGGGGGGCCACTCGGCCCTGGGGTGTTGGACTCCTGAGACATAGGGGTCCCCGGCTTCATACCAGGGGTGCTAGATTTCTCTCTCTGGAGGACAGGAACAGAGATAAAGGCAGAGATGTGATGGCAGGTAATTCACTACAGCACATTCATTCATTATATTCAGTCATTCAACAGTGCTCTAAATATTTTTTGGCTCCAGCAAAAATGACAGAATAAAAAAAAATGCTTTCAGTGCAGCAGCATCTTCTCCCACAGACATTTTTAGAGAGAAGAAAAATCAACCTTTAATGTTAATAGATTTGTTCAGTGGATGATTAAAAAAAACTGTTTATTGTTTAACAAAATCACAAGTGGTTAAATTATTGATTCCCCTTAAAATTAATTGAACCTCACTATTATCATCCAGCCAGTGCAGATTGGACTTGGCGTATATTTTAGTTTTGCTTTTAAACTTTTTCAGTGTCAAAAACACATTAATGCTGGACAATTACCAGGTACTGAAAGTTGAAACTGTCTCAGAGAGGCAGAAGCACTGAACTCTTGATAATTATACAACTGCTAAAAACTAAAATCAAGGTGTTCATGCACAAATGTCCATGCAAATCTTGTACATTTTCCCTTTTAAATTGCTTTATTCAGCTACATACATACATACACACACACACACATATATATATATATATATATTTATTTATTTTTTTTCTGGGTATGTTATTTAGAATAACAGAATAACTGCATTTTACAGGGATCTGTATATGAAAGCAAAACACAAAAAAATTAATTCAACAGTAAAAAGACTGAGAAGGCAAATGAATTGCAAAATATAACCCACAATGACAAAGTGGCAACACAATCGCTGAGGGATGGCTGGACGGTTGTAGCACAATAAGTGAGAAACTACTGATCCTGAACAAAATGGCAAAATAACAGTGTGGCAGCATGAAAAAGCAATGTGCTCAGAAAGAAACACTTTACGTGTAGCTGCACATATGACTGTGGTATTACAGAGAAACACGGAGATTTGATGGACAGCACATATTTCCATCTACCTGTGGGGGATCTTTGCCTCGGGAGGGAGACGGAGCGCTGCTTGATGAAGCCAGGGAGGTGGGGCTGGCCTGTGGGGGCCCTTCCTTACGGGACGGAGGGATCTTGTCTAAACCGTTCTCCCTTGACGAGTACGACTGCACGCTGCGGGGGGACGATGGGTCCTGAATGCAAAATGCAATAATGTATTAAATATGACAAAAAGAACAAAAGACATAGCTCCCGTTTAATTTTTTATATGTTATTTGAGATTTGTCCGGTTTTGAAATTGTTTTGCTTTGTTTCATTGTTTGTCGGGGTCGTTCCACTGCGCTCACAACAAACCAAAGACTGTTTAGAGTAAAAACTAAACGATGCAGCTAAAGTTTCTGTTTCGCTTTAAACAAGACTCAGGTTTAAAGTTCAGGAACTTCATCACAACCTTTAAAGAAAATGCTCTCTTTGAAGAAAAACCAACCAACAAACTGACTGAGATTCTTAACTCGTTCACCAAAGCCGCTTGTTTATGATTCAACACATTTTCTAAAACATTCTGAAGCAGCTGTGTATTTTGAAGTCCTATTTTCACCTGAGAAATACTTTCATAAGTTACCTCAAAAATATAGCAGCTCTTATTAACCTGGACTCATACATGTTTAACTGTCCATTAACATACACAACACAGATAACTTAGACAAAGATGTAATGTTTGTCATTACATCTCCGTCTCTGTCTATATCCTGCAGTTACAGAGCCTGCTGACAATTCACTGATGTTCATCTTGACATGATCTTCCAGAGCATTTCACTACAAGATAGTGCAACAGACTGAAACTATGAGATCAAACCCTTTCCATTTTATGGAGGCTGTTTAGACTGCATGTCAGCCTGAACAAAATCTCCAAGTGCCCTAAAAGGACTTTAAGCCTCAGTGGATGCAGAACATTCTAACATCAAAATTACATTCTATTCCAGTGTCAAACTTCTAGACTTTTTTTCTTATTGTTTAAATAGAAGTATTGAATGCAGGATCCACAAGAGAAAAAAAAGGACAAGAAAAACCCCCAAAAACTTTTACTGCTTTTAGGCATCTGGGCAAAACATAGAGAGTGTCCTTTTCCAAACCTGTAACTCTTGTGTTAGTAATTAAGATTTGAGTGTCCTTCGTAAATCATATTTCTTTGATTTGAGAGTTATGATCTGATTTGTAGAAATTACTAAAACCTGCACTTTTATTGCAGGTTTTAGTAACTTCAGATTCAACCTAAATCTGAAGTTGTTAAGAGTCCAAAAAGAAGTAAAAAACATGTTCAGTCAGTAATTTAAAAACCTAATTTCAGACAGACTCAAAATTAGAACAGAGACGTGCCTTGCCAAATCTGAGATAAATGTAATAGAAATACATATCAAAGTAAAAAGCACAAAATTCATTAAGTATTACTTGATTTTTAAGACTTTAAAAAACTAATCAGAAAAATTCCTCTTTTCAAGACATTTCAAAGCAGAGTAAAACGTTGCCTTAATTCTACTTTTCGTTTGTACAAACGTAAAAACTATATTTTTCAGGATAGTACATGCATGTTTAATTTTTTATTTTTTTAACACCGCAGGCTGCTTGAACTGCAGCTCAGATTGTGCACCTGTATGCGTTGAGGATGTGTGTGCGTCTAAATGAGGTCAGGCAGAAGCAGAGGAGGGCATCATTATTCCTATTCATGTGATTCTGCTGGTTGTGTTTACACGTTGCTTGCTGATGAAAGCGGTCAAGTGAAGCAAACAGAGGCTGGCGGCCGCCTACTAACCTCATCCACCACCAAATTATCATCGCTCTTATCCGCATCGCTGCCCTGCAAGAGAAAAGGGCATAATAATAAAAAAATAAATAAAAATACACTCCTAGGTTACCTGCTATATGCAGAGAGCATAGACAAACAAACTTGACAGGAAGTAAAGACAAACAACAAGCAGTACAAATGTAAAAGACCCTTATACTATTTTAACAGTGTACGGTAAATAAGTTTCAAATCAATGACTTTCTACTTTCAAGCAACATAATTGGCTAAAACTCACTCGACTATGTGATCTTACACAGTTGCTCCAAAAAAACAGTACAGAGTCAGAACTGTAAATATTTTAGATAGAAAGAGAGCAGTTCCCCAAAGTCTGCTGGTCTTCCACTGCACAAAGACACCGTGTCTTTTATCTGACTCGAATTGAAGGAGTTGGGTGAAACTTTCCTGCAGTTACTCAAACATTTAAGAGTGTTATGAGAGTGTCCTCACATAGTCTGTCATGAACTCCTTCTCTTCAGCTTTCCTTTTCTTGCCGTTGCTGAGGTAGTCTGTTGGGCGACCCTTGTCCCCATTGGAGAGGGAGCTCTGCAGAGAGGGAAGGGTTAAAAGGGCAAAAAAGAGTGAGCATTTGTACATGTGAGGATGAAGGATGGAGAGGAGGAATTATGTAGAGGAGGAGATGAAGCAAGGAAGTACAGAGGAGTATGAGAAAGGGCGTGAGGGTGGAAAGGGAGGAAGAGGGTGATAATGAGGTGAGGGGGAGTACATAAATCATGTCAGGCTCATGAGCTGCAGAGATGAATGTGAAAGAATATCAGGCTGCATCGACTGGCCGGCCCACTGAGGGAAGCAGCAGGAGGCAGAGTTTTCTTAACGGCAGTGCAGAAGATGGGAGAGGGAGTGAGCTAAAGTCAAAAGCTGAAAACAAATGTGAGCACATTGTGGAATAACATCGCTTCAAACAGGAAAGTTTCAAAACACAGAGAAAGAAACAGATGTGACCTTGAGTTTTTAACTTTACCCAACTAGTTTTAGAATATATTTTTCCACATATTGCTAGATTATTTTGTGCAAATTTTAGCATCCAACTCCTCGACAACTACACAAATCAAGTTCTGTACGCAAAGATAGAAATGCAAAAAAAAAATTTAAAAAAAATGCAATTTTGAGAGTTAAATTTAAAGAGCAAATGAAGAGGAAAAAAAGACAAAATGGACTTTGAAATTGTATAATATAAAAGCTTATTTAAAGGGACAAAAATATTCTGAGTATTTCCTAAAACATTTTGTGATCCTTTGTCATGCTACAACCATAAACATCTACGTGACAGACCAATAAGAAGTTGGGTATGATTATTAAGTGAAAGAAATGTGATATATGGCTTTGAGTTGTTAAATATTTATCCTCCTCAAAAAATTCCACCACCACCAATTTTCTTAAGATGGTTAATTTGTGAATAAGAACTATTGGTGTGGAAATGAGCAATATAAGCAACAATTTTGCTAAACGTTGTGTTGTTCCATCACATAAAATGCCTATGAACTGAATTTGTAGTTTAATGTGACAAAATATGGAAAGGTTCAAGGATTTTAGACATGTTTCTGAGGAAATTTAATGAATTTTGAAATCAACTTTTCGTCTAACATTGTATAGATATAAACAGGGGTGACATTTTAGCTCTTTTTTAACTCCAGCATTTGTGGAAAGAGTTCCCCAATTTAGATCAGGATTCCCACTATGAACATTAGTGGAACAAAATGGTGGAAATGTATGATAGTGCTTCATTAGTGAGGTGGGGGTGTAATTTGCACTCACTGGTCCGGCTTCCCGGTCTGATGAGGTGAGGAATAAAATGTCCAACACATCCAGGAAGCATGCAGCAATGCAGCAAGGGTGAGAAAGAACAAAAAAATGCACATAATCATAAAGTTATTCACCGTAACTTCATACAATGTGCAGAAATATCCCCAAGGAGTATTATTACCAGCAACTATGTCTATACCCTGACAGCGATCGAAAGGAAAAATCAATCAGAATTCAACCACGCCAAGATTTAATGCTTACTCTCCTCCTACATCAGCATTGTGTTTTGTTTTTTTTTCCTTCAAAAAGGCTGTCTGGCTCCTGCCTGAACATTGGACTCATCAACCCTCTAAGCTCTGCAACACAAAAAGAATGTCATGCCTCATTTAAAGTGTACCTCTGTGGTGCTCTGCTGCAGCAGCGGAGGCTGCCACCGCCGCCTCCAGGTGTGCCCTCTCATCTTTGGCTGCAAGCTGGGCCCCCAAAGCCCCAGACAGGGCCAGCAGGCCGGACCCTCCGCCAAGTGCCAGACCGGGGTGGGGCAGTCCTGATGGGTGTGGGCCGACTGGCAAACCCTGGGCGTGCTGGGAGAGGTGCTGGGCCTGAAGCTGCTGCTGCACACGGGAAAATGAATACAAACCCAGAGAGCAAGAGAGAAAGAAAAGACGAGAGAAACTTGGGTGACTTACAAGGAGTGGAGGAAGTGGTTTCACTGGAAGTAATTAAGAAGAAGAAAAGGAGGAAGGAGGAGGAGGGAACTAATTGCTGCGATGTGCACATAAGGAGAAATGCCAAGGTCAAAGCAGTGGCACAATTAACAGCCCTGTGGTGAAAATTTTGATTAAAAACAAAATTTTGATTAAAGTTTTAAAATAAATCAAAAGGAAAAATGTTTCAATGTTTACGGAAATGCCAGCAAACATTTAAATTGACTTATTTTGGGAGCAAACACGTTTCTTGAACTGATGCTCGAGTGAGGTCTGAAATCAAATCTCCATTTTTGATAAACATAGTTTGAAAACGAATAATGAGCCGATGAAGTCAGCACATTTTAAAATGTAGCACATGCCAACAGGTTGGCTTGTGCTACAAAACGAAAAAGAAAAAAGGAGGAAAAATAAAATATGGGAGTATAAGGTACACACGCTCTGAGGCAGAGGGGGGAGCCCACGTACCCCTATTGAAGCATTTAGCTCCCCCATGGTCACCTGTTTGGCGCGTTCCATGGCCTGGACCACCTGCTGCTGGTGCTGCGGATCAAATCAGAACATTAACCAGTCAACTTTACATAAAAACATTATCAAAATGATCATTAATTTCAGAAGTCCAATTCAAAAAGTAAAGCTTGTTTATAAACTCATTACACGCAACGTGAAATTCCAGTCTTCAGTCTGTTAGTTTTGATTTTTATGGCTTCCAGCTGATTAAAACCCAAGAATAGAAATAACACTTGACTAATTAAAAACAACAATTTTAACAAAAAAACTCTGCCCATATTATGTCTTAAGCAATCAAGGAGATGGTTTATCCTTCTTAAAGAGAGTAAATTACAACAAGCTGTCTGTTCACAAAGACCACTCATGGAAAGTTAAATGGAAGGAAAAAGTACAGCAGAAAAACCTTTTTAGGCAACATGGACCCAGTTTGAAGGACTATGAAGCAAAGCATATCTAAGAGCTCAGGGTAGATTCACAAGGCATGGAAAAAAGTTCCAGTTTAATTTTACACAAAAGCCAACCTGTGTTTTATTTCTTCTGGAGGAAAAATGCAAAGGAATAGAATCCACGTTGCTTTAGGTGCAGTGTGAAGTTTCCACATCATTTCATATGCCGGTGTCGGTCCACTCTGTTTTATCAAGAACAAATTCAACTCAGCCATCTACCAGGAAATTTTAGAGCATGTCACGCTTCCATCAGCCGGCTGTTTTAATAGAGGTACTGATTTTATTTTCCAGCAGTAGCTGGTACCCTCCCTAAACAAACACACGCACACACACACACAGCCTGGTAAAAAAAGCTGGTTAAATAACCTTGGTGTTCCCGTTTCTGATTGGACAGCAAACTGACTTGACCTGAACCCCATAGATGGATCTATGGAGTAAGATGAGGAACACCAAACCCAACGATTCGGACAGGCCGTGATTAAGTCTGAGCTTCCTGAACGCCTCAGCAGAGCTACAGGCTGATCACCTCCACGTTACGCAGCACCAATGCAGTAATTCATGAAAAGGAATCCCAAATGTGTACTGACTCTGTATTAGATTTATTTAGACCAACTTTTCTGTACATCAACCTTTACTAGTTGATGTACTTACTGCTCTTAAGTATGACTATAATTTTGTTTGAAAATAAAATTGTGGTTTACTATAATTTGCTTTAAGCCGTAATCTCTAAAATGAACAGAAATAAATGCTTGAAACGCTGCGTTCAATGAAAACACCCAAGTTTCACTTTTTCATCTGAATTACTGAACCTTTAAATTTGTTGAGATGTGCCTCAATGAACAGATGACAACTTGGACAATTAGTGTAGAATGAAACCCTTTGAGGAGCCTCTTTTCTTAAAAAATATTGCTCTTTAGTCTAAATGGAGGCACACCGGTCTGTCATGTCCATCTGCAGCTCTGTGTGCGTGCGTGTGAATGTGTGTCTGACAGATATTGATAAATGTGGGCATGGCCACTTTTGTGTGGGTTCCTGCCACAAAGTAGAGACGGAGAACTGAATGCAGAGTGTCAGGGTGTCCGTGTGTGTGTGTGTGTGTATGTGTCCCACCTCCTGCGTCAGAAAGGGGATGAGCTGAGCACATATCACGTTCAACCGCTTGGCAATCTCTGTCTGAAAGAGTGGAAAAAACAAAAAGATACTGTCACTTTGATGAATAAACACACAAACAATCACACCGCCAAGACCGAGCATGTGCACAAAGAAACACACACACACGTAGACGTGAAGGTTACGTGCACACATAGAGTTTTGGCCTGCTTCTCCCAGGGCCGGAGTGGTAAATATTTCAGCTGCTTACATCTGGTCCATGCAAATGGAAACTCTGCCAGAGAGTTTGGCTAAAATATTCATGGACAGCATCTGCTGTGGCCACAACCAGCCCACACAGAGAGAGTGTGTGTGTGTGCACAAAGACAAGAAGAAAAGACACAACAAATCCCATGTTGTGTGTGTGTGCGCGTGTGTCTCTGCATGTCTGTTTTGTCTCTGTGTGTTTGTATTTATGCATGTACAGTTTTGTGAGTGTGTGTTCCCTGTTCGGTGGAAGGTTTTTGGGTTTGAAGGTCTCTTCTTCTTTGTGCTGTGGGTGTGTGTGTCTGCCAGGATACACTCTAAATCATTGCCAGCAGCAAACTTTTCCTCAATTATCCCTCCATTTATCCATTCTTCCTTACCATCCAGACGGTAATCAGTGTGATGTACACTGTGGTGTTAGCTCTGACACACACCAGCGTGTTTGGTGGCTGGTCCAACGAGGCCGTTAGGGCCAGTAATGATATGCATGCAGAGATCATGACAGCATCATTATGGCTGCAGGCTGTTTATCTTGTTGACAGCAGCTACTCTTTGAAGTGTGTGTTTGTGTGTGGGAGAATGCATGCGCATTTCCACCTCCACACAAACACACACCCTCAGCCTACCTCTCTTAAGTGATTTATTGATGCTGGACTGAACTCCTCCCCTCCCTTCACCTCCCCCCACTTCTTTTTTCCTTACGTTCCTCTCTCATTGCTCTGACTAGCCTCATCTCTCCCCATTGGACTCCCAACCCCTGCCCTTCTTCCCTCCATGCTCTGAATCCATCATCGCCTCTTCCCCCCAAAAGCCTCCCACCCCCAGGGAGACACAATGATTTCTTGTTAGAGAACTTCAGCTACTAAATGACATCTTCAGGAGAGGGGGAGAAAACGGAGAGAACATGAGCAATCTACAGGAGGAGAATAGAAGGGTAGGATGAAATGGGAGAGGGGAAATGAAAAGAGGGGGCGGAGGAGAGAAAAGAGGGGGAATGGGGGCACAGTGGGTTGAGGAAATGACTGACGAAGGACGGATGCGGGATGAAGGGGAGAAATAGAGAAAAGAGAAACAGAAGAAAGGCGGAGGAGGTGGGGGGGATTCAGACTGGGTGGAGGCGGGAGGAGGGGAAAGGCAGCAGTGGCGGCACGTCAAAAGAGAAGCGATTGAGATGGTGAAATGAAGAAAGGGAGCGGAGAAAGATAGAGAGTAGACAGCAGGAAGGCAGTGACCTGATTTAAAGCGAAATTCAGCATGGACTGAACGTCTGCGAAGGAGGCCGAGGTGGAGGAGGGGATGCAGACAAACAGGAGACGGAGAAATCAATGAAGCAATGGAGAGGAGAAGAGACATGGATAGTGTAAATAATAATAATAAAAAAGGAGAGATCAAGAAATAACAGCATTAAAAAAATGGCAGAAATATGTGGGAGGGGAAGGAGCAGTGCAGGAATGACAGGAGAAACAAACAGGGATTAATGATGGGCAAGAGGGAAGGGCAGCACTCTCCTCTAGCTGTGGTGGAGAAATGAATTCTGTTTGTGGATCTTATTATCGCCTCTGCAGTGCAAACATGCTCTAGAAGTCCATCAGAAAACCGAGATTAGCAGTAGAGAAAGAAAAACACACTTTTATGGAAAAAAAAGAGTTACTAAGAGCTGAGAAGGATGTCAGTCAAAAGATGAAAGAAATCAGGAAAAAACAAAACAAAACAAAGTTTTAGGAGAAATGGAGCAAAGCAGCAGACCAGGACATGACTCACCTGTTTGTGCATTTCGATGTTAAGGCCGTAGGACATTTCATAATACTGAAACAAAAAGAAGATTAGGAGAAGATCATAATTATACAAAATAAAGAATAGGATTGAAATATTTTTTTGTGCTGAATGGTTTTTAGATAAAGAGGTGATTATTCATTTACTGCCGAAACAAAGATGCCGACAGTTTCATCTTTCTAGTTTAAAATGGCAATAAAACAGAGTTAAAGATATTCTTTTGTTGCCAAAAGCTTAGATAAAAAGCCAAAGATTAACAGTGAATCCTCAACATAGTTGTAAACTGTCCCAGTAAAACATATTCCCACCAGAGCTTTACTCCAAAGATGTGCTCAAATACCATTTAATCTTTACCAATATGATAGTTATTTTATGCATCAGTTATAGCTGCACAATATCTTGATTTGCAAGCATTACTGAAATTTCAATATGCATCACAAAGGACTGCTGTGATGCAATATCTAGCAGGCTAATATGTGTTAAGGGTCTACGTACATACAATATAAACTATGCAAGTCAGAGGGGAGTTAGCTGAAGAGCAAACAGTCTGCTGATGTTTCAGCTATGACAACCAAGGTACTTCATCCAAGCTGCATTTTTGTGATCTTGTATTAGATACAAAAACTTCATGAGCATAATTGGACATATAGGACAGATGCAAAGGAAAACAAATTAGACTTTAACAACCTCATCGCCAACACAGTCACAGAACATTTTGAGCCTCTGATCCCAAAAATAACAAAAAAAATAATCACTATGTAGTAAAACAGGTGAGTGCTCATTTTTACAAACCTTAAGAGAAAAGAGAAACTTAAGCTTAAGAAAACTTAAGCTTAAACTTAAACTTAAGCTTTCCCATAAAACAACAGGACATTAAAGAAAGAGAGATTTTGTGCTTTGTATAAGTATGTCTATAATGATCAAATGCAAAAATGCTCCAAATAAAACTACAAAGAAAAGATTTAAACAAGTGGAAACTTTTTGCTGCCAGAGTCATCCGACTGCATCCACATGCACTCTGAGGTGCAGTATTTCCCTAAAAGCACATCGCCACTAATTTAACCTCGACTGCTGAAGTCAGAGGCACTGAAGCAACTCTAGTGTCACTTCACCCTAAGCCAGAAATACAAATTGATGAACTGAAATTGTGGTTGGATGAACTACAGCGATAATCAGGTCTAATGTGAGCTGCTGGACCGCTGCTTTTATCTTAAAACATGAGAAAAGCCGAAGGAGATGAATGCCACGGAGATGGCTCAGGATGCCTCTCTTCCCTCAGAGATGGACAAAAAGGAGAACATTTTAAAGTCAGATGCTTTGAAAAGTGACAGGCTGACATTTGCTTTTCAGTGCGGCTGGTAGTGGGGAGAGGAGATTGGCAGTGGAGCAGCCAAAACAGGCTGGCAGGCTGGAAGAGGAGATGGCAGGGGTCCCCTGTCTCCAGATATTTCTCCTGGCAGTCAGCATCCATATGCGTGTGTGTGTGTTGGTGTGTGTGTGTGCGTGTGAGTGCAGGTGTGTGTTTCAAGCACAAGTCTACAACTGTGTGGGCGTGTTCACCTATGTGCTTTGCATGCTTTGGTGCGAGTATGTTTTAAATCAAGCCATGCGAGTGAGCACACACTCTTCTGTCTGCGTGTGTTTGCCTCTAAGCCTCCATAAAAGATGCCTTCCCTGGCAGCTCCACCTAGCAGCTCTTTGCCAAGTTTTGCCTGTTGCTTAGCAACATCCAAACTACTCCAAATCATCAGCCGGCAATGAAGAGCCAATGCCAGCTACCATCTCCTCCCCCTCACAAGCTTAGACTCCGTGCCAGGATTGCCACATAGCTGTTTTTTTGGAACAGCAGGTTCTGGGCAGCTCACACTCCGTCAGCTGTGCTGCTTCTTGGCTCTGATCACAAGTAAATCAAGACTTGGCATGGGGAGGGCATGGGGGGATGGCAGACTTAAAAATCAAAGATGGACCAAGGGTTTTGGCCCCTTATTCATACAGAAAAAATAATCTGCTGTTTGAGTACATGTCAGAATATTTATTCTTTTGTGTATTTTTTCCCTATGATTTCATGACATTGTTCTGGAAAACTTCAGCTCCATAAATGTGGCAGCAATGCAAATCAACTCAAGTGAAAACTTTTCATCTATAAAATGTAATACATAGAAAATAATTAGATATCAATAATAAAGTACAACATAATTCAGAATGTGAAAATATTGAGGAGCTGCCAATTCCTTGTATTATTGTACTTCTCATTTTATGAAAAAGATGTTGCTTTATCGCTTTTAAAAACATGGACTGCAGACTTCATGTGAACCAAGACTTGTTTGAACATAGTGCAGCTCTTGTTGTAGTGATGTGGGTCCCAACCTCTTTATCTGACAGCAGCAAGGGCAACAAACTTCGAGGAACCAATCCATGCATGCGTGCAATACTAAGAATGACAACTCATTTTAGTATAAGCAACACATAACATGTACTTTAACATACTTTTTACAGTACTAAAAACCAAAGACAGGAATAATATTTAATATTAAATATTAAATATTAAATATTACTTCAATATTTATATAATATTACTAAATGTACTTCTCTCATAAGTGTTTTAGTCCTTCCAGGAAAAAATGGATGTCAGAATTTAAACTCAGAGCTGGTGCCTCTGTTTACCTCAACTCTTATTTAGTTGACTGGAAGCCAAAAAGTTTAAGAAACACTTTTTGTGTTGCACACATACAGTTAATGTAGTTTTTCAGACACCATTGTAAAGATTACTGCGATATAACGGAGCTCTAGATGGGATTATAATAACATGCACACAGAAACGTTTTCGTGACAGCGTGCTGACCAACTTCAGGGAACTTTCTTTGTTCAGCAAATTACTAATCTAATGTTAAAATCCTGTTGCTACAACATTCATTAGTTCATCTATAACAAATTAATTCTGGAAAATAAACCTACAAACATGCATTTAAAAAAAAAAAAAAAAGATTCACATCTTCTTTGCCATATAGTAACATTGTGGATTATGATTACATTTTTTTTTAAAAATGCTTAGAACTACTACTGCTGACAGTATTTGGAATAATCTCTTGAAACAAAGTAAAATTGTTCTAAATGTTGGATCATAACTTTGATTCTGTCTGATAAGCAGAGAAAATAATTGCATGTGCATGCATTTTTCAGTTTGAAATTTCAATCTTTTTTTTTTTTTTGTTCCTTTGGCTATGTGGCTAACAGTTGAAAGCGATTTCTGTGACTTGGCACTGCGTTTGTTTTTGGAAGAGGCGTCTCACCATAACGTAGTGTCTTTGGATCTCGGTCTTCTCCGTGGCCAGTTTCTCACACTCCAGTTTCAAACTGCAACAGAGGAGAGCAGAAAACAAACTGTTTGGTGTATCATCCTCCGAATAAAAATACACAATGCAATTAGCGACATAACAAATTACTCCTCCAGCCCTATTCTCATCCCCTCCCCTTTCCACTTCTGTCCTTTCATCGCTCACTGGGGAGGAGGGAGCAGGGTGACTGGAGTGCTGACAGCCCATTATCACCTCAGAGCAGAGCAGAAATAGACAAAGTCACGCTTGGAGCCTGAAACCCAGCCAAGACTGCAGGGAGGCACATCCAAGGTGTCTCTTTGCTCCTCGCACTTCCTCCCTCTCTCTGGACAACTTTCAGTACATCCATGGACCTTCTTTCCCATTTGACTGCTTTCCTAATTATCTGCAAACCCTTCTGTCTTAAGTGTCAATTTGCTCCTCATTCACATTGAATTTTTAATTCAAGTTGTAACTTCGGCTTTAAGTGGAGCAAATAAGAAAATCAGAGAAGAAAATCTTTGTTTTTCTTTCTTGCATCCAAAGCTGCTGTCCTGCAAAAACTAGTTAGGCGTTTCCAGGTCCAGACCCATAACTTTGTCTCTTTTACGTTTCGTGCTCATTCTCCCTCAAAAATAATTCTCTGCTGCACCCCACCTCTAAGCTCCCTCCCAAGCAAGCCAGTACATTTGGGCCCTTGGCAGTTTACACCAACTTGTTTGCAGGTAGCAGATTGATTGATTATGTGGGGGTAAGTAACAGGAGGGTGGGGGGGTTGGTTGTTGTTGCGGAGAGGTGGGACACTGGAGGTGGGTGGAAAGAGGGTCGTTTGGTGGGAGAAAATTAGAATATGATTAATACCGCAACATTACCCCCAGCCGCAACAGGTAATAACGTCCCCGTCCGCTCCCTTCCTCTAGTACCGCGTGCACACACGCTCATAATTGACTCATTTATCATTGCCAGCCAGTTGAGCAGACAAGGGAGGTGAGGGAGAGAAGCAGGACGACAAGTAAGGAGGAGGTGGTGGAAGAAGTATTGCGAGGATTAAACCCCACACCCGCTCTCCAGATTTTATTACAGTGGAATTGGCTCTCGGCAGGATTTTCTCACAGCTGGGCTGAGAACTGGTGAAACTGTTTGTATGGAGTTTCTTTTTTTTTTTTTTTCCAATTTATAACATTAAAAAACTTGAAATGCTTTGACTACTCCCCCAACTTCACATATTGAGCACACACTGCTCTCCATCTAAATAATGCAGAAGTTAAAAATATTTAAGACAACAACTTACTTATGTTACTTAATATTTTAGTATACTTAGTTTTTCCACAAACTAGATCAAAGGAAGACAAAAATTCATATTTAGAAATATGAATTTTCTAAATTCATATTTTAGAAAATAAGAATTTTATTCACAGAGATTAGGGCTGGACGATATAACTGAGAAACGTAAATGGTAAAAGGCTTGTGCTTCTTATCAGGTTCTTTGGAGCCCAAAGTGTTTTACACTACATTCATGTGACAAACTACTTGATAGTAGCCACAGTCAGGGCAGTCTGACAGAGGCGAGGCTGCTATGCACGAGCGCCACCAGATCCTCTGACCACCACCAGCAGGCAAGGCGGGTGAAGTGTCTTGTCTAGAGACAAATTGACACAGGGAATCGAACCGGAAACCCACTGATTGTGGGACAAACTACCACTGTCTCCACCATTGTCCCATGCATCACAATATAGAGTTTGACAGATAATTATTGATTAGACGCAAGCGTTAGTCACCTTTCTGGTTTGTCCAGTTTCCTGTTGAGCTGACTCAACACCGTTATTTCATTTTTAAGCAGTTATGAGACACAGAGGTAAAACCTGATTTTGCTGCTGCACAAGTTACTCAACAGGTTGTTGCTAGACAACCAAAGAGGAGGTGAGTTAGTTGATGCCACTGACCTAGCTTAGCTGGCCATGAGAAGTTGATAAGTTCCTCCATCTACATCCCCCAGAGTGCTGTGGTGTTTTGGACTGGAGTTCAGTGAAATTATTGAACTTTGTATAATATTTTCTATTGATATTGATCCTGTAGCTATCACGATATATTACTTATTGCTGAGCCCTAGCCTAGATGATACTGTAGGTTGTTTTAATCATCCTTAAAACATGATACTTGAAGCTCAGAATGCATTTGGTATGGCTAAAACTCTTACTGTGAAGGTCTACCCTACTGAGCTGCAAAGTGGGGCTTTTGACCCCTTTATTTTTGACTGTCCTGCCAAGTGTAAAGACACCATGATTTTAATGATTGTAGTGCAACAGTTCTAACCACCTGCTATCATACAAACCAGAACCTTCTACACAGAGCAAACATCCAACTAAATGATAACTTAGTCACCAGATAGCTAACTGCCAGAGGAGAGGACCGCTTTTTAGGTTCTCTCACTACCATTATAATTTACATCATTATTTTAACTAATTTTAACTAGTTTATGAAGCAGAATGAAAAGAAGAAAAAACAAACTAGTGTCTTAGCAGCAACAGAGAATTAAAATGCATAGAATGTGTTTTATAAATGATCCTTGGGCTCTATGCTTTGGCAGATTGTCAACACTTTGTATTATTCTTAGGCTAACCATAGCACAACGAAGTTGCTCCGTTTTATCGTTTTGTCTAGCATGGCAGAAGCTGGATTTGGAAATGCTGACAGAATGTTTTTGGAAATCTCTGATACAGAAAGTATCTGCATCCTCAAGAACATGCACACACACTCGCATGCGTGTTTAAAATGTCCTATGTCAAAGCCCACTTGATTCAGCACATTTAGTTTCTGGCTAATAAATCTTAACACGAGTCGTAGACAGAAAATCTCTCTTACACCTGAAAAAATTTGTGTTTGGCACTGGACAACAGCTTTAAAATGCTGCACTGCTAATGTATAGACATCCACCCACACACTGACAGCTCTTCTGCTTAGGAAAAGACCTGCAGGTTGTACCAAGAAAGCAGTACCTTTCTTCGCAAAATGAACTTCAAGGAATGAAATTACAGTGCGAGTGTGTAACCATTATGTGACTGTGGGAGCACAAAAGAGTTAGATGGAGGGAGTAAATGAGGGAGAGAGAGGAGGAGAGAAGCAAGTAGAAAGTAGGTATTTCTTGTTGTAGTGATTGCCTGTAATAATTAGTGTTTGGCAGAGCACCGTTTACTGAGAGGAAGGAGAGAAGTTCCAGAGGACAAAGAGAAAGACTGCAAAAATGGGATGAAACTAGACTGAATGAGCGAGCAGGACAAAGACACAAGAGTAGATATGACATGAGTGTGTATGTCTGAGGTAGGCTTGGAGGCTCCAATCTTTCACTGGCGGTGACAGGAGATAAGATGATCAGCTGAATGTGCTACAAATCTGCAGGCAGCCAGACAGATCTGTCAGTACCACACACACCCACCCACACACACACACCCACACACACACACACACACAATGGGAGCATCAACAAATGCACGTGGATAGTCACACAATAGCATCATGCAGAATATAAACACAAGCACATAGAAACTGTGCAAAAATTAGAATATATCAAGTATATATAGAGCCAAATAGACAGAGAGCTGCTAAATAAACAGCAGAGAACACCCACATGTATTAATGAAAGCCTCCAGATAGAAGCAGCTAATTCTATTCCTTGAGAAAAATGTAGTAAACATTTAAAATGGTGCATTCACTATTGGAAAGAGATCCCATGTTAATTTGAAAAATCATTGATTTCATTTTCCAAAAGGGAATTTTCTATATGAACATGTTTGTCTGGAATAAATAATTGGAGAGTATAAAGGAAAACAGGAGCCTGTAAGTGGTGTTGAAGTCAAACCCACCTAAGACAAGATCAAGTTAAGAACACACCCAGATAAGACCAAGACTTTAATGTGGCTGACCAAACCAATAAGATTATTTTCAAGGCACGTCTGTAAATCACACATTTTTGTTGATTTTTTTTATTTTTATGTTTTGTTTTGTTAAGAGAATCTGCCTGTTCCAACTCATTAGCAAGCTGGGGTCCAGACTAATTGGTCATCTAACTTTTCACTCAGGTGCACTGTGACAACATTTACTTGTATATAAGCAAATCTCAACTAAATGCTACAAGTTAAAAACAGACCGACTAAACAACTCTGACAACTAAATACATCTAAATAAATATTAACTAAAATGCAGAGAACTGAGAGGAGATAAGTGAAAACGTAGGATTCAGAAGCGTCCTCTCCTAAATATAGTACAGAAAAAAAGCAAAAAAAACATCTTTATTTGTCCTGAAAAATGTGTCTCCTCCATATTCTTTCATCCTTCATCTTCCCATAATAAGCATTTAGGTAGCAATGTTGAAAACCAAGAAATTTAATTTAAAAACTAATGGTCACATTTTATTCAACACTGTTCATATGCAAGGTTGGTATGAATAGTCGTTTGCCTCATTTGTCAAATCTGTCAGTCCTGTAATGGACTGGCTGCCTGTCCAGGGTAGGCATGAGCTGGTTTGAGTTTCTAACAGTTTAACCTCGAGTAAAACTGCCAGGTTTTCATGATAACAGTATTCATACCGCTGTAAAACAAAGTATCAAAAACAAATCTCATTCCTTTTGTTTAAAAAGCAGGAGAGCAGCAATTATTCATACTGCCATTTAAATACAGCTTGCAATTCTTTTATCCTTAACAGTTCTAATTTTTGTTAAAAAATATATAGAATTAACTTATAAATTCATTAGCAGTGACAAAATAATGTTTCTTCTGTAGTACTGCTCTTTAAAGAAAAGCACTGGGTTGAAAGACAAGCTGAGAATAGCTGGTCTTTGGTTTTCACGCTCAAACCAGAAGAGTTTTTCAACAACCAAATTTGTCACAATATGAGATAAAAACTATAGTAGCCCTCTTCCATCTCTCTCTCCAGCAACGCACAGAAACAAGTACGGCAATGATAACACTGTTGTACTCTACAGTACCATCCAGTCACTCCAGTATTTTATCAAAAGAACTTTAAACCCTTTGAACGGAACGAGAAACAACTTAGCTAGTGTGAAGCTGTTTTTTAAAACCGCAACAATCCTCAATACCAACTGGACAATGTCTTGTCCAAAAGGTACCAGAACTTTCACCAGCTTCTCTCATGAGATACATCCTGGAGGTCTTTAATTCTCCAATATATGTGTGGATTTTCTTTATGTACCCTTGGGATTCTCCAGTTAAAAACATACATGCTGGACAAAATTGACATTGATCAACAAGTCATGTCCACTTGGCAGCAATGGCCTCCTGTGAGCTGTTTGCTGGGACCAGTTCCAGCCCTGCCCGTCTCCCTGAACAGGACAAAGCAGATGGCAAAGAAAATAGATGGATAAGGTGCTTAGTGTCAGCTCTACAATCAGACAGATTTTGAGCTTAAAACTTGGCACAATGTAAGCATTTTGAAGAATTTGTTCCATCAAATTCTTCAAAATGCACAATTCTGCGGTGCCTGTTCAATCTGTGCTTTGTGTGTACATACCGGACTGAAGCTCCAGTGCTGAACAACAATCCCCAGATGTCTAGTATTAAAAACTGGCAACAAATGTAGGGTTAGCCAATTAAACAAAGAAAGAGGAAGAAATGCTGTATTTATCTTTTTTTGAAGGAGTAAAAGATACAAGAACCAGTTGGTATTAAGAATAAAATGGCACTATACCAGGTCTGGAGCAAAAAAAAAAAAAAAAAAATAAAATAAAATTTTGATTTAGGACGAGGCATGGATCAGTAAGAAACAATATGTTAACCGTGAGTAAAAATATCATGGGTTCTAAAATTAAATTATATAGATCAAATAGATTTATTAAAAGCCACTTACAACCAACTGTAGTTTTAAAACTTAAGACTCCTTTCACAAAATACTAAGACAGAAATCTGGCTCCTTTTTGGTGAATTAGTTTACTTGTATATCGGCAAGCCAACTTTGAGGGTCAATGGAGTAATTAAGTCAAAGTATAGTTTAAATTAGCAGACTGTTGCTGGATTTAAAGTGTAAACAAGACTCTAAAAATCACAGAGAAGAGTAAGAAGGTGAGATATACAACGTAAATTTAAAATTCATCTACCAACAGAATTGCAACACCGAGTTCATCCATCGCTATTTTAAAAAGAAGGACATGGAGAGAGTTCAGACAGATTTTACTTGTAGTGCTGATGCCAATGTCTAATAATTTCTATATTTTGCAAGAGAAAATTGCTTCACAATTCAGCTTTTTCTGTCAACTTTAACTGTAATAGACTTTAAATTGCAGATCTCTGCTTTTGGTCGTCTGTGGTACAGTGAGCAAATCCTTGAGTCAAGTAATTTAAAAGGTTTTTAAATAGTTTGTTGAAATGTTTTACAGTCTTTAGGTTCTAAGGTGCAAATAAAAACAGCAACTCAATAGAAATATGGACTATTGAGTCCAGGAAGGTGGAAAAGTGACTCTACAGGAGCTGTGAAGGTCATTTTCCCATTTGCCCTCAACGGCTAGTTTCTCCAAACATTTCTTGGTGTGTGTCTGTGGCAGGTTGCCCAATCCAGTTGACACTGAATGCGCTTTTCTGCAAGTACCACCATCTTTGCTTGTCCAGGAATGTAAATCCATGGCCCAATTAATAAATGCAATCGCTTGCCCGCAATACCCGAGTTGGCCTGGCTTACGCCACCCCTGAGGTGGTTTAAAAAGACTGGGTGAACCGAACAGGATCTGCAAATTGAGACAAATATGGCAATGCTGACTGGCGAAAAAAAATAAAAATAAAAAATACTTAAAGCAACACCTGTGGAGAAAGGGCCTAAGTCACTTTCCGCACAACTATAGGCAAGAACCTCTACAATGTTTCCGCTTTGCCATTTTCCATAAGAACTCATGTAATCAAGTTCTGTCAAAATGGCATAGAGGAAACACACCTTAGGAATTACTGCCACTGTATGTAGAACCAGTTTGTCGGGGGTAAAGCAAGACAAGCAAGACAAGTTAAGTCCTCAAACTTAAGAAAATTTAGATTTCAACAAACTATAGGAGATGAAGTAGTGGCTACATGTTGAAAAAGGTATGAGTGTATAAGGAATGCTGACTTGACCTAATCTTTTGCATGTGTAGATTAAAGTATATATACCAGTTAATAATAATCAAAAGTGGTTGAAATTATCATTTGTACTAATGAAGAATAAATGATTAATCGATCTACATGATCTTAAAATGACACACAGTGCATGGGTGGTTACAACTGCCTTGTAGTATTTGAGCAGAGAAGAGTGGAGGAGCTCTTTAGGGATGAGTGGCAGCATATTAGAGGTAAGTGGAGAGCCTATCTGACTCTACAGAGCGCACACACACAGCATAGTGCTCGCAGTCACCAAGAACAACCTGTGTGTTTGCAGAGACTGAAAATTACAGTAATGAGAGCTCTGTCAGCAGCTCCTCCTGCTTCCCTTCAGTTTGCTGATTACAGCCTGTTTGGATAGTTGAAACACAACCACACACACACTCCCACATACAGGAGTAGTTGGCCCACCAATGACCCTTTAATTAATTAACTCTTCCCTGTCTTTAGTCTAGTTGGTCATTTTTCTACCCATCTCAGAGAAACAAAACATCAATTTAGAAATTTGCCCTCTGACATAACCCTTGCCACACACCCAGTTAGATACAAAACTAAGTTGCAATCCATCAACCCTAATCCCTCCACTGACTCTTCTGTTGTCTAATCCAACATCAGAATATAAACATCTTCCTTGAAGCAAAACAACACAACCGAGCTCTGCTGTTTCAGGACATTTATTTGTGTGAAGATAATTGGAGTCTGAGTACATGCATTAGGCTGAAGTGTACATGAATAGATCAGTGTGTCTATTTGTGTGGGCATTGGGGTCATGTTGTGCCTCCAGGGTGAATTGTGTCCATGTGGGTCTGATTACATGAAGGTGCAGTCTGCAATCAGAGATGAAGCTCTGTGATACAACCTGTTGGATTATACAAGGCCACTGCTAATCCTGCCAACTGCTGCTGGTCTTTTCTAAAACTGGAGCCAAGCTGAACTCCATATAGTCGTTGTCGGTTGGTTAACTTATATCCAACCGCCTCTAAGAGTCGCTAAGGGAAGAGTCGAGGGGTTTTGTTGAAATGATGACTTTTCTTTTTACAACATAATGGATGTTTTATTACCTCTGAGCAGCATGTGGCTTGAGATGTTGACATGCATGACTGGGCTACTTGGTGATTGAGCAAACAAACATAAAAAGTGATGCAATATAACTATACTGGATTCTTACAGCTAATTAATGAACAGTCAAATATTTGGAGTAAAGCTTAAAATCACTTAAGGATCAAAAATGGGAACGTGTTAAGACAGAAAGATACAATATAAGCTCAGATTTAGCATCACAATAGGCAGAAATGAAACTAAATCTTTAACTTGACACTTAAAGGCAAAGTAAGAGTAGCTCTGTCGAATGGAAGCGTTTTAGTATCAATTTAGTAAAAAACTGGTATTTAAAATTAAAAGTTCAAGAGATAGCTTACTCTCATAGAGGACAATTCACTGATTTCCCAAAAGGAAAAGCGCCTTGGAGCCCTTAAGCAGATACCAGGAAGGTTGAACGCTTCACAGCAAAGCTGCACTGTTTTATCGTTTGAGTTTAAGCCTTAAGGTAACGGTCTAGGCTTTATGCAATACACAGGGATTACAATCCTTATACTTTTAGTGTTCAAGTATAAGGACACTACAGATCATTTAAAATGTTAACCAAATCATTTTGGTTTTATTTACAGAGTAAAATCCTATTTGAAACAACTGCTATGAGTAAAGGGCCAAACAGCTGGACAGACTGATGGATAAATGAATGGACAAACAGACTGATGGACAGGTGGAAAAAGGTTTTAGAAAGACAATAGGCAGGAAACTGGAACATATTTAAATGAAAATCCATACTATTCCAGAATGGGTATGACCCATTTGGAGATAAATACCCACTGCATTGCAAATTACCTTTTCTTGAAAAGTGAAGCAGCTAAAAACATCCTGAATTAATGAAAGGTGGAAAAGATGCAATTTCAGTGGCATCTTTTCCGCATCCTCATTGCATCAGTCCCTTTTTGTTGACCCTGTTCAGTAGTTTTCTTAGAATATTTATCAAAATCGGAATCAGCAGTTTAGATATTAAACTGGAAATCGTATTAGTAAAAGCCTAACTGTTCCAACAGGCACAGCATATTTTATTAGAGGAAAGACTAGGCCCTAGTCTCAGTTTTGTTGAGTTTACACTTCAGCTTGTGGCGAGCAAAGAAGAGAGAGAAATTAGAGCACACACAAACACACACATTTGTTTGAACAGAGCAACAGTAGCCATGGGGTATAGAGTTTTTTTGGTTTTTTTTGGATTTGTACAAAAGAAGCTTGAAGTGGGGTAGAAAGAGACTCTGGTCACCGAAAATCAAAGCAGGATGAGTGGAGAGAAGTCAGGGGGTGGGACCCATGTGAAGGTGTGCCAAAAAACAGAGAGGGGGGAATGCTGCATAAGCAACCCAAATCCCCACATTCAAAAGTTTTCAGGGAACATTCCTCTACATCTAGTTAACCATACAGTCAGTACAAGGTAAAAAACAACTCAGAGTTGTGGTAAAGGTTGGGTGTGAAACTGAAAAGTATGTTGCAAAACCAGAAAGTTTAACTTGGACCAACATTTAGAATGGTATATTGATGTCAAGTAGTCATGCAATGGAAAAGCATATCAATAAACAAGTTTTGTACTATGAGCAGTAGTGGTTCTATTTTTTCCCCCACAAAGCAATAACACGTACACAGTGTATTGTAAGCATGATGAGTCACCAGGCTTTACTTTCCCCACCGTCAGGCTAAGGATTGCTTTTTTATTTATTTTAAAGAGATTTTTTTAATACACCTGTAACAGTGATAGGCTGAACGATTAATTGCATTTGCAAGAATATCACAAAAAATGTGCAATATCTGAAATTTTTGTTCAATTTCCTGCACCCCTTTTTTGTGGACACAAAGAGAGGATACATGTCTGTTATGTGGAATTATTTGGCTATAAAAAGATGTGCTGCACAATGTTGCTACCTCTCAAGGTAACACTACGAACTTTTATCAATTCTTTAAAAAAAACACCACAAAGACATTTACAATATTTGCATAGATAGAATACCAACAAACAGTGCTTCGACTTTAAGCAAGCAAAGTACTAGCTGACACGGGCCACTGACCAAATATTTTAAAAATATTATCTTTATGAACATGATTTGAAATGGCATGAGAAAATAAGTTTGATAATAATGAAGTTCATAGCGAAAGACACACCGGCCATTTGTTGATCATGCTCGCAGTTTTTTTGTTTTTTTTGCAACAAATGATTTCTGATCAAGCTTTATAGAAATACCAGAGTCTAATGATGGATTACTTTGACAAATATTTAAATCTTACTGTACGGTAAAGGTAAAATGTCAAATAAATTTTGTGCAGTTATTAAAAATAAATACTCTAATGATCCAAGGCAACGTGCAGCTGGGTAGGTTCATTTAAGAATGTTCAAAAAGTGCAGTGTTTACAAAAAATGACGAATGCATAAGACATTGTACAAGTCGCATATTAAATTATAATTACAATACTGAGGTAAAAAAAAAAAAAAAAAAATGAAAAGAAAGAAAAAAAACTAAAGTTGAGTATTTTCCAAAGTCACTCAGACCTAGTGACATCAGACTGATTAAGCTAGGTTTATAGTTGACACACTGAACTTGACTTGCACCAGTGGTGCCGTCCCCATGGCTTTGTGAACAAAGACTCATGTGTGGCATTTGTGTTTACATCTCACATGCTCTGATCAGTACCAAAGCCTTAATGAAATACTAGAATTTGTACCCTGGCAATATTTAGTCAAGCATACAAACACTCATTATTGTCCATTTTAGATCATATTAATTTTATTTTATATTAAATGTGACCAGCATTAAATAGCTTGATTTAAGATCCCCTGGCTGATTATTTAACTGATGTGCAAAAAAATATTTTTTTTGTATTTTGCGTTTGCCTTTTTTAAGAGTAGTAATTGTAAGAGTAGTACCCTAACCCTAACACTATGTATTGCCAAAAAAGGCTTCCAATAATTTACAATTACCCAGTCATATTTTAAAATTTTCTATCAACTTTTAACATTTTTAAACATAAAAACATGGTAGGTCATTGGCAGACTGCCCTAGCTGCTCTACCATCAGGTATATCTAGTTTCAGGGAGAAACCCTATTTTCACCAAGCCAAAGTAGCAGAACAGTACAGTGGAAAAAGCCTTCAACTTGCTACACACCCACCTGTGGTACTGTGTCTGAAGGAACTGAAACTCCTCCTTTATGCGGTCCAGAGTTTCTGGATAGGTTAGTTTCAGTGACTGAGGAGTCCCTGAGGCTGCTGCTGCCGCAGCCGCTGCTGCCGCCACCACTGAGGCTGAAGACCCCGGGGGTGGCTGAAGAGGCGCCTGAGAGAGGGAAAGGGAAAAAAAAATAAATCCAATTTATAGTCACTAATGAGAACACCGTGTGCATTTATAAGTGCAGGATAATTGCCAAAAGGGAGTCACTGTTGGCATCAGAACTCCAAATCCTGTCAACAACTTTGTGGTAACAGCTGAGGAATTTTCTGTGGAAAATGACAAGTGGCAATAAAAAAAGCACATTTTAGCTTTTAATAAGAGCCAATATCTACAACACAATGTTCAAAACATCCACAGGAAGCCATAAAATGTCAATGCCAACGATGTCAATGCTGATCAATGAGCTTGAGGAGCATAGTCTAACCCAGAAATGTTGTCATTGCCCCCAGACGCAAATCTGAAAAGACCAGCAGTACTCCGATGCATATTTGGACTTCCCAATCAAATAAAAAGACTGAGTTCATATCGCAATATTAAAGTGGAGAACCATTTTTTTTATTAAGTGGAGGAAAGAAAAAAAAAAAAAACACCTCATCATTACTAATGCCCCAGCCCCCCACAGCCTCTGAAGATAGTCTCTCTTCTCTGCAGGGTGCACAGCAATTAGGAGAACACAACTGTAGGGGTAATGCTGCGAGACAGGCAGACAAAAGGGAGCTGAGAGACGGTCTAAGAGGGTGGTCGGGTCTGTCCGTCTGTCTGTCTGACTCTGAGTCAAAATAAAGCGAGAGAGGAAGCCGACAGTTTTGGGGACAGCTGGCTCATAAGCTTCACAACATGTAACCAAGATGGTGATGTTCACTTACTCGAAGGATTCGATTCTGATTTATCTGATGTTAAAAACAATACTAAAGAATCCAGAAATGTGCTTAGTGTGGGATATTTTCAAGCAATCCAAAAATGGACAACCCTACACAGCTTATAAGAGAAAAAGTACAGAGATTACAGATCAGATATTGTGTCAGTTTCAGGGTTATATACTGAGTTATGTTGCAGATGTGTTGATTGCTGTGCTCCGTCCTAATTAAAAAAACTAAACTCAGATGTAGAACGCCGAATCCCTGGTGGTTTATAAGACCAACAACACTAACGACGCCCATTTTTCTTCAGATGTGCAGCTTTTGATCACACAAATACAGCTTGCGTGTGGAGTAGACTGTGCTACTTCTCAACAGCTTAATTTCTTGAGTTCAGGCAGAAGGATGCAACTTTCCACATGATGCCACGTAAACACCAAGGTTTTCTTATTGCAACATCTTCTTCCTAAGGGTGTATTAAAAGAATGAAACTCACTTTTTTTTCTACAAATATTCCTAACCAGTAGCCATCTTGCTTCTTCTGGCTGCCAGGGGATTTGATTAAAGTATCATCATTGTTTCCCAAAAGGGAACAAAAACAAATCAGAAAATACTCTGCATTTTATTCCCGTTTGTAGGGAAATTTAATTTTGCATTTGTCAAACCAATACACACACACAAAAAAAAAACATTTAAAAGTGGTCATACAAATCGAGCCTATGTAGGCATCAAGTTAAACCAGAGTTTTGACATGTTGCAGTTTCAAAACTACTTGAATTTTCAGGGTGTCATACACTTTGGAGTGCTTGAGTGACTGGAGCTTTCCAGTTGTATTGAGCACAAAGTAGAGAGCTGGCTGAAAGAAAGCCAATAGCTTTTTTCTCAAATTTGCAGAAAAATAATAATAATTTTAAAAAAAACTCAGCTGTTTGAAAAAGTTTCTTTTCACAAAAAAAAACAAAAAAAAAAAAGAGACAGTGACGGTGTCTTGAAACCAAGGGCCGATGCATAGTCCACAAGAATAGAAAAATGAGTTCCTTTACTCAAAGGGGAAAATAACAAGAATTAATTTCTTTCTGAACAGGCAATTTCAGATTTTATAAATGCAGAGCTTTTGGGAAGTCCTCATATCCACTGTAGGATTTTTTCGGTTTAGTAACCACAACCACTTCAAATTTCCGACCAGTCATGCAGTATTTATTGTTAACCACGCAAGAAAAAAAAAAAGTTGCGCACATTATGAGTGTCAAGAACAACATGATGTCATTTTGTCCTTACAGCGCAGAGACAAAAAAATGCAGATGGTATTGGGCTTAAGAGCACCACTCATCATTGGTCTTATTACTAGAACACACTGTTTAAAAAAAAAAAAAAAAGACTTGCAAGGAATGTGGGCTAAGAAAAGGAAAGTTTGGAATATACTCTTGTTTTAATTATATTTTATTATACTTAAACACTTTAAATGTTTAAGTGCAAACTGTAAGCATGTCCCAAGGTCTGTGATGGATTCCAAAATGAAGGCGGTGTAGTGTACTGAATGAATGAGAGAATGCAGAATTTCATGTGCATGAAGTGCATGCTTTAATTTTGAAAAGCTGCAAGTGTGAGTCATGCCAGCTATATTTTAATTCTGAAATAACCTGAAGTCATTCATTAAGGTGGGGAATATTTTTGGCCAATATTGTGAAGCTGCAGTGGACATGAACAAGTTGTTGAGAACCATTAATATCTGCAAGCTTCTAATAAATGTCCCTGGTAAATAAATCAAACTCAATCTTTCACAGATTATAGAATCCTCTTTCAAATTTAAGTCTATGACTTACATACAGTCTAACTCAACAATAAATATGAGAAAAATTCTTCATGAGACCCGAGTCCAAGACCAAAGTTGTTGACATTTTAAAGTAGGGCTATTCAAATTCAGGCCTTGAGGGTTGAATCATCTCCTCAATATGCAGTCAAGTTTCCCAGAGTCCTGTTAATGACCTCATTAGTTGACTCAGGTGTGTTGAAGCAGACACACATCTAAAAGTTGCAGGACACCTGCCCTGGAGGAGTGGAGTTGAAGACCACTCCTTTAAAGCAAGATAGAGGTGGACTGAATAGGATATGCAGAAAAAAGGCTATGCTTTTATAAAGTTTTGGTTCATTTTCACACAGCACACTTCAAAAATCTAATTGTCTGAACCATGTCATGCAGTTACAACATTCGCTCCTATCACAAGAAGCTGCCACTTTGTCTCTTGGTGCACTTCAGTCTGATGATTGTTTTTCCACTGTAAATAAAAAATCCTGCAATATTGGCAGTAAGTACGGCAATGATGATAAATGTGGCAACTGTTAGAAAGATTTAGCATCTTGGACACTAATCCATGTCAGGTACGGACAAGAGTGAGACTAAATCCAATGCTGTAAATATCTTATTGGCTCACCAAATGTTTACATTACTGCATCCCTTTACAAAATTAATATGGGGTACCATTGCAATATACTTGTGGAAATTATGCATCCCTAAAGTAAAATAAATCCATGTTTGATTTATGCCAAAGTTTAAATGAGATTTCACACCTGCCTGAAAGAGAAACGCTATTCTGTGGTCTGCTTAAAGCAAAGGAAACAGCTTTGGTGTGAATGTCCCTTTAGTTTTTGCACTTCAAGTTCAACTCCAGTTCTGGTCTGAAACTTCAGATGCCACTTCTACATTTATACACCGATTGTGAATCAGGAAGACCTCTTTCACTGTCCAATCCAATGACTAATTAGCATGATGAATTAACTGAAAAACATGTACTGACAAGTGGGAATGACAGGGGATGGTGCATCACACAATCAAAAGACAGATGAACTCATTCACTGAGACTTCAGACATTCCCACTGGCAAATTTCTGGGTTGATGAACTGTAGTCACTGACAAGGACAGGAGAACCAATAGCCAAGGAGGATAATTTCATTTAATTTATTTAACTATTTATTCATTTCAAACAGGGTTTAAAAACAAGAGAAAGCATGTACATACATAGCCAAGAACAAAATAATTAGCTTATCACTGCTTTTCTGTTTGAAAAAGAGTAGGAATAAGTTAACATTTAATTAATCCTACCCCTTGACTCACTGTAATGAAATTTATCAACTCAATAATTATCAGAAATTTGTAATTAGAACCATCTGATGGGATTCATATGTCTCTTCAATATACGGTACTGTGCTAAAGTACCAATAAATGATATTAAATAAGCAAAATGATTACAAACTGACTTATAAGACAAGAAAATCTACAGATGCATAATAATAACAGTAGTGACTATTGTAACACCCAGACATACAACATCAGAATAATTACCAACTCCTTGCCAATGTACACCCTGTAATTCTTTCACAATCTCTTATACAGCTACAAATAAAATCACAAAAAAACTATTATCGTAAAATAATATCTACTAATAATGGTAATAGTAACAAAGAAGGAAAAAAGTCATTTGTGTTAATTCGCTACTTCCCTATAGTTTTGTTCTTATTTTTAAACTAAATTTGAAGAGGAAAAAAAAAAAAGAACCCTAATGAAAAGTAAAAGTGGGAATAAAAAGCATTTCTGGAAATTTACAGGTGAGATTAGAATACATTAATCTCTTTTAAAAGAAGAGAAAGAACTCTAAACAAAAGAACAAAAAAGCTGGTAGAAAATGGGAAGCGGCCTCATTGTTCATCTTTCTTTCTAACAAGTTGCTCTCAATCTGTCTGCCAGATCCCCACCAAGAGCATGGAGCGAAACAAACCCACTCTAACTTTGCTCACTTAGCCCCACCGTTACACACACAGTCAATTGATAAACCCGTGCGTTCTCAGTATTGCTCACACATATGCACACCTCATACCTGACAAGAAAACATGATAAAATACACAATCTTTTTCTTCTCATTTTTCACTTGACGCTTTGAAGCAGGGCAATAAATCTTCCATGGGAAAAAATAAGGGCACAAAAGTTTTTACTGGCTTCAATTCCCTATGTATTTAAGCTTTTTAAAAAATATAGCTCCACTCATAAAAAAGAAACAAAAAAACTGAGAACTGAACATAAGTTTTTCCCTACCTCCTTATGACCAACATTAGTCAGTGCCCACTCCTAATCCAGCAAACTGCTGAGCTTCTTTTAAAGTGAGAGGTCAGGACAATAAGATGACTTGGTGACCTCAAGGGAATAGATCTGAGCAAAGAGTCTCACCTGATAATCCACCAGTCAGTTATTCAGTCCCTCCCAGCTTGAGAGCAAACAAGAGAAACACCATCTGCCCACAAACAAAGCTTGCCTAGATGGAAATTTACTGTTGCACAAATATAGGCCAGGTCTCTTTGCACCTCCTAAACCTGTAGGTTAGGTTTCTGGAGTGCTTTATTGAATTTTTGGAAGAAGAAAAAACATCTTAAGCAGAACATGTTAACATGCAAGACTTTGATTTATTCTGTTCAAAGAAGCTAGCCATGGAGGCTAGAGTCTGGGCTCAAGCTACACTGGTTGCATGTCTATCTATAGCTCCATGTTCTAAAAAAAAAAAAACACTGCCATTTACTCTGCCCATACCAACCACAACTGGTTCACCCATTGTCTTTTCTCACCAAGAAGAGATTGACACAAATACAATTCACTACTGAATCATTACTGTGATTCAGTAAGATTCCCATGACCTTAACCTAACTTTGAGTTGGTAATTAGTACCAAATATGAAAGATAAAAAAAATAAATAAATACAGAAAAACCTAAAAACCTAAAAATACTCTTGAAAAACTATTCATCTGGTCCAAAGTCCTTTCTAAGATACCAGAAAATGTGTTATATTGGGCTCAGTTTTCTCTGGTTGTATGGGTAAGATATATAATGCAGACCCTCCCCAACATATTGCTGCAAACTTGTTTCCATTATTTAAAAGACAAATAATTCAGCTGCTTAGAAGAAGTTTCACTGGTCAACCAGTGCTGTCAAGATGTGTAAGTTAGAGAAACAAATCACTCTTAAGATAATAGTAATTGGTGGAAGAGTAGAAATCCAAAGCAACTAACCAGATAATATCTTGTTGTTCAATCAAAACCAGAATGTTAATAAAGCATAACAATTAGCAAAACAGGCAAGGTCAATTACTTGAAAACTGATATTAAATTCATTTATTCTATATTTTCTGTCAAGTTATGTTTCAACATTATCACATATAAATAGTCATAATTGAAACATGTTAATAATTTATATTGTCAGCATTTATAATAATTTACAAGATCCTGAGAGTTAACATACTGCTAGCACTACTTTTTAACTCATTCTTGCTTTCTAGAATTTTGATCGGGCCTAAAAAAAAATCATCCTGATTGTGTCTAAGCCCTATCCAACCCAACTACTTAACTTTGATTATAGGCCTTAAGTAAGCCCGACATATTATTTTAATTAAGATTTTACTGCTTTTGTTTGTGTGATTGGTAGGAAAGGAACAGGGTGTGGCAGCATGCGAATTGTGCAGTGAACACCACCTTTTGGAGTATAATTAACCTTCTATGTTTGAAAACATCAGATTGCTCCAGAAAATTGAGAAGCTAACAGTAGTTTTCAAAAACGTGGTCGTGAATATGCCATGTGGGCACTCTGAAAGTCTAAACTGGTCCTTCTCTGAGAAAGACGTGAGAACTTGTGGTTAAACAAACTTGTTTGAACACATCTAAAAATGAACAGATGGGCTGGTTTACCTGTGAGTTGAAACATGGACAATGGGGAAAATAAAAATAAAAAAAACAGCACACTTAAACACAAACAATATACTTATTTTGGCCACAATGCATTTAAGAGAAATGGTACAGGATTAGAAAATTATAACTGGCAGTTTCAGAGTGATGGTGGAGCGCATGTAGAAAACCAACAGCCTCTAAAGTGATTCAAAGGTAATGGAGCAGGAAAAAGCTGGTTCTAGTGTAATACTGCGCAAATCTGTGGAAAATTGAAGAAATAAAGAAAAAATACAAAGCCACAAGACTTCATAGTTGTACAACTGCAGGCCAAAACAGGTGAGAACATCATATCTTTAGACCATCACTTATCTCTAAACCTGGGCTTAATTTCCTCACCGAGTTTAAAATAAACCTAGAATTTCTGTCAAGAAGGGTTTTTAACTGGCTGTCTAATAATCTATGACACTTTCTACACATGCTTATGTTTATCATTTATAGTGTCCTGAAAAGTTCTAATTTTACCTGTATTTTAAAGTTTGCATAGGTCAGAGAACTAGGGTTAGAACTAACCCTAACCCTAGTTAAAAGAAACTAAGTTAAAAGAAAAAAGTTGTGGGACCTTCTTGGAGTATATCAAAGTGTGACTGTGTTAAAACTGAAAACAAAGACTCAAAACATTTTCCACAATTTGACCACATGCATAAAAATATAAAAAGGTACCATTACCCGTGTGACATTCCCTGAATAAAATCAATATGTTTTCATTTAAGTTCCCTCTGATTGCACCACAAGAACCAAACCACCATGAGCTCACATCCTTGGTTTAAACCCCTCACCCTCAAAACATGTGCACACAAACACATTCATTTCTACGACAACACACCCACACATGCTCACTCCTGACAATAAATGGATCTGTGCATAGTGCAGTGTTCCACAAGTATTTATGAGCACACATGCAGTTTATTGCAATCAGACATGCCCATAGTGTTCATCTGTCAGTTCAATCATACTATTCAGTTTCCTTATTAAAAAAGAGCCAGAACTGTTTTGATTTATTGTAGCCATCATTTTGTTTATTTAAAAGCATCTTTTGGAGATTAAAAATCATGGAATTGTAATTAAAGACAGGAGCAATCCATTTTTTTTTTCATTTCAAGCTGTAAACATGCAAGTGATCTAATGCACCTCAAATAATACCACAAGAGACCAAAATGGCCAAGTGACTAGATTTACCAGTAAAAATTTGGTTTTAGCCTTGAAATGTCTAGTAAGGGTCAGATCTGCATCCTGATATTGGATAAACATCTTACAAAGCAATATGTTTGGTGAGGGAGGCAGTGGATTGCATTTCTGCATTAAACAGCTTTTTGTTGGTGGGTTGAGGGGGCAGAATGTTAAACCCTACACCGCTTCTAAGCAATGACGAGAAGCAAGAAATTTTGTTTAAATTTTCTCATAAATCAGTGCAGAATGGATCTTTGAAAAATTGATTAGTTAATAGTTAGGAATTGAAGTGGTTCATAAAAAAGTAACTGTTACAGAGGTCGACATATTAAAGGAGGATGACATTACACGGGGATTAAGGATGGACCAATGAACCCCACATTTCGGTCATTTCTTACAAGGACAGCAACAAATACTGGTTTTGTTGCGTTATTTGTTGGATTTTCTGAGCCAGGTTATTCAGACATGGGTTGAAATATAAGGCAATCACTGTTGCCTTATTCCTGATCAGATTTATCTCCCGGTTGACAAGAAAGACCGTTCAAAACTGCAAGTACACATTCAAGCCTGACATTTCAACTTGGCGAAAGAGCAAATTTATGTGCAGCCGACTTCAGTAGATACCAAGGCGGCTGTACGTATACAGCTACTCCAGTTTAAACCTTAGTCTGACATTGAACAGGCTTTTTAGAAATGATGGAAGCTTTTTGAGATTTTCAGTATCTGCATTACGGATGTAGACAAAGACTGAAATTTTCAGGTAGATACTGGATATAAGGAAAATAAAATAAAATACAAGCGTTCAAAATATAAACTCCTACGTTATTTTGTCTGTTTTAATTCAGTGAAACTAGTTAAAATAAAATTATGGGTGTAAAGGGAAGGACAACTAATTTGGACACAGTTAAGTATCGTTCACAAAGGGAAGTTGGAATTTAATCAAATCTGTTTTGGCAGACCGTAGCCTTACAAAAAAACAAACAAACAAAAAAAAAAAGATTGCAAATGGCCCATAAATCTAAAACATAGTATCAAACCTTGTGGTCTTGAAAAGTTGGGTAATCATACCTAATGGGTCCCTGACATTACATCTCTTTTATGTTTACACCAGGGCTGAGAATTTGGCAATTTTAGAGATGCATTTTTTTGGCTCATTTTACATGCTTTGTGATGCAAAAAATGAAAAAAGAAAAACATACAACCTAGTCTATTATATAGTTTAAATGAAATTATGACCATTACATGCTCTTTAGAATCTTACCCAAGAGATTATTTTTTATTTTGTGGCTCAAATTAAATTTGTAGTAATGCTTTCAGTAAAAGGCCATCAACCATAGGTACCGCCATCTTAAAGTGATATTTTTGAAAGGGAGAAGGAACCATTTTCCAGAGATTTTATGAAAAATTCACTCAGAACTGACACCAAAGTGTGTGCAATTGAAGTGAAATAGTAAAATAAGGATTCACTCAATATATATAAAGCCTTTTCTTCAGGATGCAAAAGAACAAGTCAAACTTGTTTTATTTTACACAAATAATCTGATGCACAAATTAACTAAGGTAAGGCAGTGAGCCAAAAAGATCAGCAGGATTTACTTTAAAAGCACCAATGATGTCAACGAACTTCTCCTCAGTTTTTTCTGAAGTTGTAGGTCAGTTGGCTCATCCCTCAAGCCAAGTCCCAAATGCTGCCAAATTAAGGTCTGTTTCCTTTGACTGGACCAATTTTTCTCTCACTCAGCTGAACAGATGATTTGATGCTGCCTCCCTTCAGATGGCTCAACCCATTAGTCCAGCCACTAATTACACTGCTTACCCACAGAGTTGAACATCAGAGTAAACACCCACCAATCTCTCCCTCTCTCTTTTCCATCAAACGAGAACACAGTGACAAAAGTTGTGTAAAGGAAGGAAAAATAACTTCAATGCACATAAATCCATTGCCGAGATCATGTATCTTGACTTTCCTTAAAAGTATTAAAATTTAGCCTCAAAATATACAAAACAGGACTATTACTCATTGCCAGTCATTGAAATTGTTAGACCAGCACACAAACCTCTCATGTCTTCACCTCCCCCACTGTACATCGAGTAGCCATCAGCTTGGCCTGCTGCCGAAGAAATTTGCCTGTAACCTCCCAATGATTACTTCACATTGACGGTCTGTGAGGCACCTGTTTCATTAATGCCACACATCTTTTCTTTTTCAGCACCCCCCGGCCCCACCATACCTCTCGTCTTCTTCCTCCCACACGCCTCGTTATTCAAATTTCCCTGCTGTCAGCCCGCATTAGCAAAGCACTATGATTTGTCAGCTGCCTTAATTGCTGGAGGTGCCTTCTCTTATTAGGCAACACCCCCTTAGCTTGTGTGTTCCTTCCACAAAGACACGTTTCTGGAGAAGCTTGTGTACACCTTCAGATTTTTTTCTCCTTAATTTCCCTTGGCCTTTTCTATCCCTCTCTCTAATTGCCGGCTGACCGAAGCGGGCAGGCTGCTGATCGATAACTGCACTCTCACCACTGGACAACAGTGGGGATAAAGAGCTAAAAGCATGAGAGGACCAGGATAAAGCAGGTTTGATTTCTGCTGGTACTAATGTTTGAGATTCATATTAGTCACTTATAGCCACAATGCCTCTCATGAGTGTGATCTGACTTGACTTTGTCGGTGTTGGATCACTAAGCTATTAAAGGGTTGGTCTACTTAGAACAACTAAAAATTTGATGTCCAAAGAGAATGTAAAACTTGTTTGTGGAGGTGCGTAGTATACTGAATTGCAAGGGCCATCACTATATCTATATGTAGAGTACTCCAATCACAGATTACTTCTATGCAATATTTGGTAGGCTGATAAAAGGCCATGTTCACACAGCAAGTCTTGATGTGCAATTCTAATTTTTCGATGAAATTCTATCTCTTTTTTTTGCCATGGTACTAATTAAGTGAGACCACAATCAGACTTCTGTGTGAACAGTTAACAACTCCAGAGCAAACCATATCAGTAGAAGAAGAATGCAGATGTCACACAGCAGCGCATTGGTTACAGAAGTAATAATGCATGGATAGATTTAAAAGTTTTGAGCAATGGGAGCCGAGAGAATTATCACAAGGTCCTAAGACAAAATAAGTTAAGAAAAAAGTAAGCAAAACTATCATCAGTGGCCAATTGTGGAAGAGTGACTGCAACTTCTGCAGAGAAGTCTGTTTGGATGTGTAGTCAGAACCAGCAGTGGTGGGATTGTGGCTGCACTTCACTGACAGACTTCTTTCATAATTTATTCCCATAACAATCACTGCCTTATTCAGCCATTGTAGATCTACAGTGATTGGTTTATTCTGGTGTAGAATTATGACTCACGTCTCAAGTTAATGACGTAAAACCTGAATAAAATGCAACATGACCATTTAGACCTCAGGAGCTATGAGAATAGAATCTAATGGGTGTACTAAGATGATTTTATGAAGAGATTAGCTTTATTCTTAGAAGTACGTTTAGCTCATACAGTGCTAGACATACACTGTATGTTTAAAACTGTATGTTTAGCACAGCACACTGACTGTATGAAAAAAAAGAAAAAAAGAATGTCTTATCTTAAATAAACATACAAGGAAAGAAGAAAAAAAAGAGAATCCATTGCATTTCCCTGAATGGAGGTATTTTTGAAATCAGCAGAAATGAAGGGATTATAAGATTATGGCCTGAATCATTAGTTCTAAAAATTTCAACTAAATTTTTACTCATCTCAAAGTAAAATATGAAGAAAGCTCTGGGACAATTAGTTTCTTCACCAATTTGACTGAAGAGAACTTGTCAAAAAGACAAATGGTAAATTTCATTGTCTGGTTGCTACATCCTTAAATAAAAGCTATACATTCTCCTTCACCATCACACGATCATCTTGATAACATTGACTGCTGTATTCTACCTGCATTAGGTAAATAGTAGTTTGTATGTTTTCTCTAAAAGCACTTTGTTATGCTGTGGATTGGCTGATCCTGCTTTGCTCCAGAATACTGGCAGATGTGCAATATTTATATACTAATCTGAGCTATTTCTTAGGAAAACATTTCAAGAAAGCATTTGTAAAAAGTAGGCTTAAGCTAAAATAAAACTTTTTTTTAAATTGTTTGTTTTGATCCATTTCTATGTCGAAAAAAAGAAAAAGGACTCAAGCTTCTTGTGAATTAAATATAAATGAAGGTCTGGCTTTTTTATTAGTTTTGTAGAGTGCCTTTAAGTAGTGCAGACATACCAACATTCATACCACTTACACACTTTCGAGTGTATAGTGGGAGCTTAATGGTACAGAACCATATTGCACTCAGCATTACAATGTCACTTCGTGATGTAGGGATAATTTCAAGGTCAAGTGACCTGATTATAGTCACTTATTTGACACAGCATAACATTATGCAGAGTAGAGTTGAATAAATGCAAGATCTGGGAAAAAGAAACACCTGATACCTTTTCACAGTTTTAGACAGGTAGTAAGTGACAAAAACACCACAGAATGCAAACAGAAGGGTTCTGCTCACAGGTTCAGAGGAAAATGTAAATACATAGTACTTCTCTGTATTCCAGTAAAATATTAGGTTAAATTGCAATGATACTACAATTGTAGAAAATGGTTTCCGTTTTTTTTAATAATCAGCATTTATATATGGTAACAAAAAAAATGCAAAAGGGGTTTACAACTTATGTTTGGGTTGTCCTTTTCCAGCTACAACACAAATCTCTGTCTATTAAAAATGGCTACAGGATAATCACGAAAACATTTATTTGTGATATAATTTCTGCAAATATAATCAATTAAGCCACTTTTTTCAAACCCTTTTCCTTCATTACAATTGTTCTATGCTTTAGCATGTCAGCCAATGAAAATACATCAAATGTGGACATCAAGGGTCATGAAAGTCCATTCAACAGGTTAGATGTAGTTCTTGCAGGATTTCAATATTTGGCACTTATAATATTCCAATAAATATTGCATCCCAGCAGTTCTTTTCGATTAGCATGTTGCATATACTAATGCAATGACAGCTGGATTCAATATCTTCTACAACTATATTATAATGCGTTTGTTCTGAGGTAATATACTAAAAACCATTTTAACCAGTAATGAAAACCTGAGACTACACTTATAATTGTGATCTGCAACGTCTTCTCTGTACTGCTGACTTCAAGGTAAATCCTTAGGAGGTGTTATAGGATGCTGCAGTTAGGGTTACCAAACCGGCACAAAAAATATTTCTGCTTTAACGCGTAATTCTGTCTGCAGTTGTTGGAAAAATCTAAAGAGTCTAAACCAGCACATCAAGCCAGCCACATCCTACACCCAATCTTTGCTCATCTGCTGCTTCTGGCATCAGACTGGATCCCGAAGTCATATGAGAACATATAAAGATTTAAGAAATATTTTTGAAATGTTCTGCATGGTACTTACCCTTTGGTATAACATATTATTTATTGTTAATAATATGCAATACTTTGTGTGTGTAAAAAAAAAAGAAAAAGCTAGAATTTGGCTGTCTCTTACTTGGAAGAGTAATTACTCGCTAAAAAGATTCAACAACACAGTGTTCCTATAAAAAATATCAAGTTTCAACCAGGCACCAGGAATCAGGAAGAGGTTCGGTTGTAAGGAGCTATAAAGATTAAGGTTAAATTACAGCCAGTTGTCTGTGACCACAAAGTCTCCTTCGGTCTTTAAAAAAAAAAAAAAAAAAAAAAAAAAGCAACTAAAGACCGGATTAAAAACAAACCAATCCACTGCTGTAAGATTCTAGGACATGTGTGCTAAATATTTATGCAGTGCATGGGTCTAATTCTTTGAACCATTCAAACAGCCAGTGATGACAGGTTGCTGCCACCCTTGCGTTTGCAGAGATTAAACAGTTTGCCGGGTTGAGTGGCCCTTGACTGCGCAGCTCAGACGAGAGCTGCTGATGGCCAGAGCACATGTTGGCGTCGAGATCTGCGGCGGGCTGAAACAAAACATGGGGGGCGCTGGTCAGAATGTCCCACCCAGACCCGCCGCAGTCTGCTCCGCTCACCCCGGGATGCCTGCCCATACATTAAGATGTGGTCTGGAGCTCTCACAGGAACACAGCGTGGAGAGGCTGGATGAGAAGGATCGGGTTTACAGTGCAAACCGCAGACCCACAGTCTGCCTCCTGTGCTGCCTTCCTGCACTTAGCCGTACTAAATACACAGCTGCTGGTGTGTGTGCATGCGCGCGTCCGGTGTTTCTGTATGGGCTGCATGTATGTGGGATGGAGGGGGCATTCAGAATGCTTTTATAAAGCAAAACTAAATGCAGGTGGGGAAATTGTTTTTTTTAAAAATGTATGATAGTTGATCAATCCCATTCATTCATATGAACAAAAGCACCTTCTAGGTGTAGAACATATACTTAAAGTTAAGTCACAGTGAGTCTGTACTGATTTCAGCTAACAGGCATGAAACTCAAAACACTGTTGGGGGTAGGGTGGAGGATGGCATGACTGAGGGATACAGAAGAGGGTTAGGCAAATGAGCATAGCTTAATTGATACTTCTCCCAGTCAGAGGACCAGCGTTTATGCATTTGAGTCTGTTCAAAAAGCTCTCCACCTAAACTCCACTAAAGCAAATTAAGGCCATTTCAGCATGAAATTCTCTCTCCATCATAAAACAGCATGGGTAATTCATATATTTACAAATTTTTAGAGCTATGTTACCAGCTGTTAAAAAAAGAAACCATGTGGGTTCAAAAATCAGATCAAGTTTCTCATGAGATGGGCAGATAATTTAAGAAAGTGTGGCAACAAGGCAAGGCTGGTATATCAACAGCTGCGGTTTCTAAAGCACAAAAGATGTTTCCTCATATGTAAGTTCTCTGCTTTTATGGAGTACAGAGTATTCTCCCTTTTCTCTTACTCACATGTACCATCTTGTTGCATCACAAAGCAACACATTATGTTGTTTTTTTAAAACAATTTCAGGCCTCCTAGGGTGTAGACCAGAAACTAAAGAAGCATCACCCATCATTCTTATTAATGTAGCAGTGTTTAAAAACTGGCAAGCAGTGAGTTTTTCTGCATAGTAGGTTGGCTACCTGAGCAGATAGTCTGACTAACTAAACAGCTTTTATCACTTTATTAAACTCTTATTGCATATAAAAAGTAATTTTAGACAGAGATTCACCAAGAAATTGGTCTGAAACTCAAAATCCCAATCTTTTATGATAATGGAATGCACCAGACAACAGTCTTCAGTGTAGAAGTTGTTAGAGGGGAAAAACCCAAACCTATGTAACCTCAGAACCAGAAAATACTATTTGCATTTCCTGCATGTGGAGACATGCCTGCGACTGATTAAGACTATGAGAAAGTCAGAAACGTACAGAAGGAAACAGGAAAGATGCATGCATTGTTTTATTCTTTTGACATTTTGATTAATGTCCATTATGGTGGATTTAGAAATGCTGACAGCCTTCTGGAAATCTCAGAGTTGGGATTTGCATCTGCATTTTTTATACACACTAACTGGAGGTTTATTTTGTACTGCAACCACACTAACCATTTTTCTAAGATTTACAATTTCAGCTCTAATAATTTTTGCCTTTGTTTTGAAGTATTAATACAACTCTTGTCATGGCAATCAATCTCTCACATGGCATGAAGCTAGTGTAACTAATAACCAATCATAGCTGGAAGGCTATAAACAAATATTTTGCCAAAATTGAGATAGGAAATTGTCCAAAAGTTTTAATCAGTGCATCTAAAAATAAGCATGTTTACTTGAAAACGTGAAATTTAGCAGGTAAGAATTTGCATATGCTACATATCAAATTCAATAGTTATTTGGAAAGCATGAAGACATAATTCTTGTCTTTCTCTTTAGAAATAAAGCAGTTCATTCAGATTTTCATTCACTGTCATACTGAAACAATCTCACACCATATTTAGTGACATTATAGAACAAGATAAGTTCACTTACAACTCCTGATGAGGGGAGGCACATGCAGTTCATGTTAACTGCACAACAGTGTGCAGATAGCCAGCAATGGGTTGCAAATTTTTGACCTGCTGCTGGCATCCAACAATCATGAGATCTACACACAAAGACAGTCAGGAAAGTTGGACCTTGTTTGAGGGGGAAAGAGAGGGTTGGGGGTGTTTCCCCTAACAAAACAACTGACAATCTACCTGACCTCCATAAGAAAACAATATATTCACTTAAAAATAAGTTGATTTGTCTGTGTTTTAAGTGCAATACTTTTCTCCACGGCATTGTTTTTTAGACCTATAAGATAAAGTCCAACAGTTTTGACTTACTGAGTCTTATAAGACTAACGAACAACTCATGAGGGTGTGTAAATGTGTTGTATTTTCAGGCTAAAAGACCACAGCCCTCATTAAACGTGTGCAACATAGTAGCTAGCCTACTTACCGGTGGTCGGTTTTGAGGAAACATTGTAGCCGCCGACTTGCGTGTCTCCTGGTGCGTGTTTTTGTTTAATTCCTCCTTCCTATTTTGTCTCCGTTTTCGGACCGAACGCTTCGTCGAGAAATACACCAGCAAGCCAATGTACTGCTGTGACTCTCACACAGGCATTTGGCCGGGTTTCAAAGATAATGGCAGAGCTAGTCTCGACTCGCTCCTTCCCCTGCTCAAGGCTCCTTTGTTCTGGGTTATATCTCCAGCCCTACGCCACGCCACGCCACGCCGAGCTCAACGCGCAATGAAAGGACCGGGGAGAGGAGAGGAGAGAAACCCGGTCACAGGGAGCTGTCGTCCCAAGAACTCAGCTCCGCTTCCAACGATTCGGTGTTTATAATTGTCTCCTTCTTCTATGTGTGTCTCCGTCTGAAGCAGAAAGGCCAGAATGAGGGGGAGGCAGAGGGGGGGATGCGGTTATAGCTTGTGGCTTCGCAGACGGACACACCACCAACTCACTCAATACAGCCGCAGCCTCTTTTGTCTCCCTCGCTGGCCTGTTCTCTTTTCACACAATCCTCCCAGTGCCTCCACTTCTCCCACTCCCCCTACTCTGCTCTGATCTGATCCCAACCTCCATGGGACCTTGAATTTCAGTTGCCTGGAAGAAAAAAAAGGGGAAAAAAAGCCCAGGAAGCCTAAAAATGCGTCTTCTCACACCCCTCTTAAATGTGCTTTTTTCCATGTTTTAGGTTGTACTTATTAGTAAAGATAATTAATCAGCGCACGCACATGACGCTTTTCTCCAAATAGCCTGGTGATATTTGGTCTTGTTAGTGTTGCTACCCGGTTCAACCTCGCGCGACTATATAATTGAAAATACATTCGCTCACATGCGACATTTTAATAAAATGAAAATGACTGAAACTCCTTATAAAGAGGAGATTCAAAGGAATTGTTGAGGTGATTGAATGAAATCTCCACGTGGGGCTCGGACTCGACACGGTAAACATTGGCGGAGCGAGCCAATGAGCGTGGAGAGCCCCCACGTGGGGTTAAGGTGACCGCTTGCTGATTGGACAGCGTAGCCAGCACGATGGTTCCACACGTCAATCAATGCGATGCTACCACGGCTCCGTGGGGTTAACCCTTTCCTGGGTGCCTGGAGTGATTGAAAATGCGAGTAGGAGGTTGTGTGGTTGGCGTAAGATTCTGTGGTTTCCCCTTATTTCTCTCCACAAACCCGGCAATGCATTTAAAAACCCTCGAATATATTCCTCAATTTATGGTGATAAATTGACTTTACAGTAACACGTGCAGTAACACTCTTTGACACTGATAAAGCAAACGATTAGCTTTCAGAAAAGGGGGGAGAAAAAAGTGGTGTAACACTTTGCATACACTTTATCAGAGGGGATTTAAATCTGTAGAAAAGCTGGTTTCACAGCTAAAATAAATAAAATATTTTCTTAAGGAATCAACTCATTAGTTAAATTCTAATACTACCATCACACCTTTTCTTGTCTGCCTTTCGTTTCAAGGCTGCATGAAAATAACACTCCACCATTGCCTTTCTGAAACTCAGATACCAAATCTAGCAGGCGATACCACACATGTGCACGACTGATACAAAATTGACAAACTGTGAGTTATATATTATGACAAATATCAGAATAAAACAACTTTACTTACTCTCAAACTCTGCAAACACCTCTGTCATCTCAGCATGCCAAATGCTTGGAACTACAATTTTAATTTGATGGCGTGATATCCTTTCTGAAATGTAATTCCTGGATGCTTACTTAGTTAGATGCTTGATCCCGAAATATGAAAAAAAATAAATAAATAAATAAATTCCCAGAAACAATGAAGTCTGGGAAAAATTAGCACACTCTGTCCAGGAACAGCAGAGCCCTGTGATTTTCTTACTCTTTATCTCAATAGACAAACACTATTCAGGATGGAAGTACATCAAAACAACTTACATACAAAAAAAATTACATGACTAGACTCACTGCTTCACCAAATCTGATTTGTGCTCACATGTTAAAAAAGTAAGAACTTGTTTGTGTCTGATACATACTTATAAAATAATTGTGAAATAGCAATATGTGTTTTATATTTATATAACAATGTGGCATGTTAACATCTCCCCCTTTCTGCCAAAGTTGGGCTGTATGACAACAATAGCGACAGCTTGCAAGCTTGAGTTTAGCGTTAGCATTGCTGCTGAACTGAAACGGGATCCATCCATCCATTATCTGTACCCACTTATTTTTGAAAAGTCACAGGAGCCAGTGGGGGCTTTTTAATTTGATACATTCAGTCAGCTTGTTGTGTAAGCCATTCACGCAGTGATGGAATCTTCATCTGTGCAGACAAAGATTCTGCATTGCATATCACGATGCACATTGTTATTGGGCAATGCTTTATATTTCCTTGCCATAGTGCTAATCTGCAATATATATTATATTCAGCCTTACAGCTTACTGAAGAAAATGCATACACCAAATAAAGTAATGATGACTGACTGAACCAGCATGTTTGGTTAAATTCTAATCAAATACTTTTGTTGAATAATAATTTTAATGTTGCTAATTTAAGTAAATTGTCAACCTTATATTTGAAAAATAACATAGCTGATTTAATTTTAATGATTTAATGACTGGTATTTAATACCCTCCAAAAATGTCTTGGCCAATGTGACCAATTGTAAGAAGTGCCAAGCAAACCAAATATCTTAATTAAGCACCACAGGCACTTTAATGATAATAATGAAGTATTTGCAAGAGTGTATACAATATGTGCGTTCTGTGCCTACAAAAAAGAGCACTATTTAAGAGCGTAGGGGTAGGAAACTGCAAAAAAATTGGTATTCTGGTGGCACGACCCCTTTAGCTGGGCTCATAATTAGAGAAAGAGATATTGAAAAAGCAATTTCTGACAGTGGAAATCACAACCTGCCAGAGGTGGAGTTGGAAAATATAGATGGGTGTGTGCGCATTTATGTGAGAATATGTGTGTGTGTGTGTGTGTAGGGGGGGGGGAAAGACACAGAGAGAGAAAGAGAGAGAGGAAGAGAGAGAGAGAAGCAAAACGGGGGAGGGAGGTAGAGAGGAGGAGGAGAATAAAGGATGAAGGACGGCAGGGGGGATGCTGAGAAAGACGAGCCAGTGGGAGGGTTAGGAGATTGAACGAGAGCGGGAGTGCACACACGGGTGATGGAAAAAAATGTGTGTGTGTGTGTGTGTGTGTGTCTGTTGGGGTGTATGCGTGTGTGTTGATCAGACAAGTGAGGGAATGAAAACGAGAAAGAGAGGAAGAGGGAGGAGTGGAGGAAGAGAGGAAGAGGGAAAGAAAGAAAGAAAGATTTTATTGCCATTTTTCCCATGAATTTTAATGCACAGCACTCGCCTCCCTCCAGGATTCTGGGATCACATTTATTAGAAAAAAAATAAAAAAAAACTCATGAGGAATGCAGTGCTTTTCAGTCTGCTGCTGCACAGTGGGATGCTTCATGTTGTGTGTGTCTTTTGTGTGTTGTTGTTGGTCCTGAGAGTCGCAGGATGTATGAGTCTCCACTGCATGGTGCAAGAGTGGGGGTATGATAATATAGATGCTGGAAAATGATAAGTGAAGGACACATATTATTGCTATTGGCAGGTCAGATGAAGGAGTATGCCAGGTGTGTGTGTGAGTGTGTGTGCTTTGGCTGAACTCCAGTGACTGAACAAACTACAGTTCTCTTCTCACTTCAACAGCCAGAGCATAAAAATGGCTCTTGATGGGGGAAACTGTAAATCTGCATTTTGATTTATGTTTTCAGATCATTTGCATAGGTAATATACTTTTTTGCACAACACAGATTGAGTGAGTCAAAGCAAACATGTCACTTGTCTCAAAGCAGAATGCCGTAAGAATAAGGACAATTCCACTGAAAGTCGTTGTACAAGTCCTACATTCAGTGGTCAAGAAGCATGTAGTGATTGAGGGGTTTGAGTTAAGCTGATAAAGATACCAGACCTTTTTAATAATAACAAAACCTCAGATGAAGCAGAGTATCAAGCTGGGACTGATATTAGAGTTAAATGATGACCCAGTGTTGTCAACAGTGTGAGCTGAACCACCAGCTTGTTACCATTAGATCTACAGACACTTTGGTTAAGGAGAGTAAACACTGTCCTTTAGAGGAGTTATTGAGAAATAACTTCAGGATTGTTTTCTTAGTGCAGTAACTTTCACTTGACTGTGACTGACATCATATCATCACTCTATATTCAAATAAAAGCAATTTAAGTATTATACACATGCTGGTTTTTCAAACAGGACTATTTATCTCTGTACATTCCTTTCTTTTCTCTGCCTACATATTTTCTGTTGGACTAACATCAAGGCTTTGCGATGGCCACCCCACAACATAGATTTGTTGTCCATAAGCCAATTTGTAACTATCATTGAGATACGCTTAGTGTCATTTGTCCATTTGGACAACTCATTTCCTAAGGGCTGATGTCTTGACATGTTGCTTCATTATTTGTGAGTAATGTTATTTCCTGCACAACATGATGCTGCGACCCTACTACGTCACAGTCGAGATCTTTTCTAGTGGCCAGGATGATTTAATAAAAGACATGAGACATAATTTCCATCCAACTTGCATCTTTGTCTGATCAAGTTTGAACAATGCAGAACACACCCCTAGTTAAACCTCCCAAAGTGACTCCTGCTATTTTAAAAGAATAACTCTATAATGATGACATTTTGATTTAAAAGCTTAAACACCCTCTTAGGTATGAACAATAATGATGAATTCACTCCTCTTATTAATTTATCCTATTTGCGTCCCATTTCATCATCATCCCTGTTTACTGCTAGGGTAGACTAAAGACCTCTCTACAGTCATGAATAAAACATGAAGAAGTTTGTTTTTATTCTTTTTTTGTGAAGAGAAATCGTAAGAGCATACATCAATTTTGAAATTGACCAACTAAAAACTGTGTACCATAAATACTTGGGACAGAGGATGATCATCAATTGTGTAGGTAGATGCAACTGATTTTAAACACACTCATTTTCTGTAATGGAAAATACATACAATGTTTCCCTTTCTGTCCTATAAAGACATTTGTGCAATGGGACTAAAGAGAATGTGTGTGAGGCACAACTCTTTCTTTTGAGTACACTGAAATGTACAACTTAATTTTTATAAACACATTTTTTGTACCCCTAGCTCTGACAATAATCAGAAGTACACATACACACATACAAGTTTCAATTGTATGAGTCTAGGAATTTCAAGGCGTATTTTTGTATTTTTTTATCAGATTATTGCAAATCTGCTTTGTGTTTTAGGGGGATGGAAAGGTACGCTGCTTCAGATAAATGGTCTAACATTATCTTTCTACACATCTGAAAATGTAGCATACATAACGTGAACACCGGTGAAGCCATGGTGTCACCATGTTTGGACTTCTGCAAATATTCCAAGGCAGGAGGGCAAAATTTTTGAAACATAACATACATTGCAAATAAGCATCATCACATAAGACGCTAAAGTGGATGAGCTTTTTTCCTGGTCATTGTCTTTCCTCTTATAAAACCTTCCATTAAAAAAATGGAGCTGTGTATCTTTGTGGTATTTCTGCAATCAAGATCAATTTTAATAATCTGACAATACTTCAGAGCATCAAAGGTATTCCCAAAAGTGTGTTTTGCAGTGCAAATGTAGTTTATAAAGGCAGTCCTTCAAAATAAAGACTAAGACCATTACTTAAAAATTTGAAACATACCTTAACAATAGTGTCTACAAATATACAAAGGAGATTCATATCTATCATATTTCTAAAAGTAAAAATTTATTTTTGTCTGCAGACTATGGGCGCCTGGCTTGGATGCAAAACATTGATGCTTCCACCTTTTCCTGTCCTCTGAACCTCTTCCCAGTCTGCCCACTACTATCCGGTTTAAGGCTGAGTGTGGTTCCTGACCAGTAAGGGCCTGAGTGACGGGAAGACAATGCCACAGTGTTGTCACAATGACCATCCCTCCTCATCTTCACCCCCATCTCTCCACTGCCTCCCCTGAGCCCCCCTTCTCCTCTGTTCCTCATCAGACAAGCTGGGTGTCAGCACAGAGACGGCATGGTGATTTATTGGTCTGTGCTCCTCAGGGACCCCACCTCCTAGCACTCACTCTCATCCACACACAATCTCAGAGCCCTCCCACACCCCTCTCCTCACACTCCCTCCTCCACCCTCAATTTTTCCCACCCACCCCCTACTCTTCCCATCCGCCCCCAATCCATTCTCTCCCCTTCTGTCCTCTCCTGCTGCATGGCCCCTGAGGGAAAAGAAGAGGTAATGACCCACATCAGCAGCAGCTATTCTCACATGCACACATACACAGACACACACCTCCTACACCCCCCCAGCAGGCAGATACAAATAAATATCCTCTGTGACACACATACGCACACGTACGCTCACATAAAACAGGCGCTGACACATTTACGCCCACAGGCATGTGTATCTGGGATCTCAGGAATTCCATTTCTGTGCCGTAACATTATTCTGTTCCTGCTCAGAAGTCCTCTGCAGTCTCTGGCCTGCAAAACGTGACACCGAGGCTATTGATAGTAAGTCTTTTTGCAATGTTTTCATTTATAAACAATACAGTGATTTCATCACAATGTGTTGTAGACCCCACAGACGGAGTGTAGCCTTTCGATTTTCACAAGAATTTCATCAATCTGAACAATGGACAGCTTTTAAATTCTTCATAGTAGGGTGGAATAAGATCTTCTGGCCCTTTGCTTTCCTTAAAATAGTTGCAAAATTTTGTCATACAATTCTCTCAAATGGGTCAGTTTTGAAATAAAACTTTATATGATGGTAAAGTCCCTACACAAGACCATCAGGATGAGTCACATTCTCACTAGTTTGATGACTTTTTTTTTCTTTTCAAATGGGTAGGTGAGAAACGCATCGTTTCAAAAGTTGACTTTGAATGCAGGCAGCTAATTCACACTGAAGGCAGAGGTTACATTTGAGCATTGACTTGCAAATGCTACTGACAGTGCTCTGTGTGTGCTGTCACTCATCACACAGCAGAGTGATGCTCTTCTGCTAGAAGTGTGCTGCAGGTCTCCACTTTGCCTGAGTGCTGGCAGACAGAAGAGTGCAGTTCAGGTGCTAGTCTAAATGTTTGTGGACCTATTACTGGAATGAGTATATATATATCTATATATATATATATAGATATATATATATATATATACACACACACACACACACACACACACACACACACACACACACACACACACACACACACATATGTGTGTGTGTGTGTTACATTATTATATAGTTTGGTTTGGTTTTGGTCTGTGGATAAACTCCAATTTGAAACCTCATAAAAGGTACTGGCAGGATTGTGGAGCACTGCATTATGCTGCCACCTGGTGCTCAATAAGGAAGTTGCAAGACTTATTGTCACATCTTACACAGAACACGCAGTAGTAGGTCTTAATTGCGACTATTCCAGTGGAATAACACAATATGGCTGATTTTCTCCACGCTATTTTCCCACATTTCCTCACATCCGTGATGGTATATTTAAAGTATTCCAACTTTTCTTGGTACATTAATGTATAATCTAATTACCCAGCAAATATCTTTTATTCAGTTACTTGTTTTTTATGCCTTAGTTTTCACTTGAGTTAGTTTGCACCTGAAATGCACTATTTCAGTTCCCACTAAGAACTTCTCCAGTTTAGTGGCAGAGGATGACGCAGTAAATGGTCACGCAAATTTATCATGTTGGATGAGCCACTTACCACAAGGTGTCACTATTACACTATAATCACCAAGCTTGTTTTCCATCCAATCATCCATCCATTTTCTGTTCACCCTTGACCCTAATGGGGTCGGGAGGTGCTGGTGCCTATCTCCAGCTACACTCTGGACAGGTCGCCAGACTGTCGCAGGGCAACACAGAAACAGACAGGACAAACAACCATGCACACACACACACACACACACACACACACACACACACACACACACACACACACACACACACACACACACACACACACATAGGGAGAATTTAGAGAGACCAATTTATCTAACAGTCATGTTTTTGGGGGAGGAAGCTGGAGTACCCGGAGAGAACTCATGCATGCACGGGGAGAACATGCAAACTTCGTGCAGAAAGAACCAGGGCTGGGAATCGAACCCAGGACCTTCTTGCTGCAAGGCAACAGTGCTACCAACTGCGCCACCGTGCAGCCCCAAGCTTATTTTAACAGGTTTTATTACAGAGTTTAATATCATGTATTTACTTCTCTGTCTTAAATTTACAATAAATTTGACACAATATTTCTACAATAACGCTGAATAATTCATATTACAACGGCCCTACAGTTTCCAATGTGTTTAATGTGACCCAGCAGAACAGACAATAATTAAACAATTAGATTTGCAACATAAGGTAGAGGAAGGCAAGTTTGTTTACTTTTATAAACAGGTTAATTCAAAGTGTATTACATAAAAACAGGGTAAGACATTAAAAACATGAAATGCATCAATAGAACAATTGTAAAAACTCAAGTATCACATGAAAAATATGTTTTTTTTTTTCAAGGAAGTCATTTAAAAGCTTCTGATCTTCCCAGGTGATTGCTTTCAGCATTTTTCCTAAAGCAGAAGTTTCCATCTTTTACAAATATTAACTTTCTTGGCTAGACACTACTATTACGCTAACATTTTCCCCTTTTAGTTGGGTTTTTCTCGCTTGGCAAGTTTCTGGCATTTAGTATTTTCCAAACTTGTCCGGGCCTTCCACTTTCCCCTGCAGTCTTTCTCTGTTGCAGTTGCAGTTCTTTGGGTGATAGTAAATCAGATAGCAGAAAATAATTGTAGGAACTCAGAGTGTCAGAGATTCCAGATCAATTTGTGACCCCTAAATGCTTTTGTTCAGTAGGTCCACGTTTTGGTTCTTAACTTTATTGGACATTGTCATGTTGAGAACAGTTTAACAAGAATGTAGAATAAGGTATTTTTTGCAACAGCACAGCTCCCAACAAAAGCTGTCGATAAGTAAAGAACAAGTGAAAAATAGACTTTCAACTTGGAAGAAAAATACGTATGCAGCACTTTAGACTTACAGTCATTTAATAGCTGCCTCCGTTTGGTATTTTTCTTTGTTATCACACTTCAGGATCAATATGGCCAATATAGGATCCCTATATGGATCTTTGGGGAATGCCTAAAGGGATGAGGTCTGCGGAGAAAGCGATATTTCACAATTTATTGCAGAAAGGAATATCTAAAATAATCATTAGGTCAACAGAAACTATCACTATAAATGTTGTGCTGGAGCCATCTGTTTTCATTCTCTATAAATGAACAACATGACTCTGTATAATCTAAATCTGGATGCCGAAACAGAGCATATGTCACCCTTGCCAGGTGAGATGGGTGGTCTTTCCACACAAGCTTCACAGTATCACACTGTATGCCATATTTCCAAAGCTATTACACAGAAACATTTCCTGATTATTTTTAATGGGAATTAATAGCTAGAAGGTGCATTCATGTGTACTTCCTGTTAAGGTGAGATCATTCTGGACCGCAATAAAACTTTGGACCGTTTCCATTCCAAAAATAAGGCCTCTGTCACACTGATGTTTGTTTATGTCTCCATGTTACGACTATTCCACAGGAGAGGGGAATTTGTCCCCTGCCCATAAATCTTTAGCTACTTGCATGACTTGCACGGTTGAAAGAAATATCCCACAACTCTGTGGCAAAATGAATGCGTCAGAGAGAGTGTGTGTTCAAATAAATATATAAATTACAGATCAGGATCACTGTTGCTAGTAGAGAGGATGGCTAACGGCCAGGTAAACTGTTTCTACTGTCGCTATGCTCAACCTAAAATAAATGCAGCATTATCCACTTTGTGAGGCCCCGGTAGCTGAGCTCCTATGTTCTGAGCTGCTGTCCCGAGACAAGCTGGAAATACCATAGGCACCCAAAGCATTCCTGTTCCCTTGTCTCCTTGGGACTTGCTTATTCTTACAAGGTGAAAGCCAATCTGCAGTGTGTCGACTCTGAGATTTTACTACTCTATAATGACTGATGTTTGGATAATAAAACTCTTTCAAGCACATCAAGGACAGAAGTTAAGTCCTCATTATTAATGATGTAGCTGTCATCACCACCACCTTCATCATATGTCTTGCATTGTGTCCCTCTAATTTAAGATAATGTAATTGTAGTTGCCACAAACCAATCAGTGCTAATTAACCACAGATGCAGAGTAACCGTGGTGTTGCAGTCTTGATAATTAAAATAAAAATCAAATTCCCCTGAGGCTTAGTGAAAACAAGAAAGTGAGATTGTCACTGATAGCAAATTAAAAACATTCACATCATAACAACAGTCATTTTAGACTACCGGAAGATTTTATGACCACTTTTGTCATTTTTTTTTAAATGCATTGATTACTGCAACTAACTTTGGTGTTTCTCTCTCTTCATTTTTCTTTTTCTTTCCACAGAAAATAGACCTGGTGACCAGGGACTAGCCCCCTGTGTTCCTCCAAGAGTTTAAGTTATTCACTTAAACAGAGATTTGGAAGAAAAACCAATGATTGACATATTTGAGTAAACATGCTCAAACTTCACATAAGTCTACATTCAATAATGTCTCTTTTTGCAGTTTCCTCTTAATATTTATTAGGAGACAAATGCTATGAGGAAAGCAGGTATTTTGAGTCAAAATCAATAATAATAGCTGTCTTATTCAAGGCCAGTCTGTAGCAAAATGCATCTCATGGGGTTTATCCACATGAAGCTGAAAACTTTGATCATTAAATAAATTCTGCGGCACAATGGTTCAGAGCTGACTCGGATAACTGTAAACTTTATGGGCTTAATTGTGAAACAGCATTTGCATCGTCATTTTAAGTTGTAGAAGGTTGTGGCTGCAGCCACTTTAATACTCTGTGAGCGTAGAGCAGAAAGGGGTTAATTAACTGGTCTTTGCGCAGAAGCAAGACCTTCGACTTTGATGGACTTGCTGCTTGGAAGAGGGGAAAACAACAGAGACGACAGTCGCTCATTTCTGAAGGCATTTTAATTGCTACGATGTAGAGCCAAGCTAAAAATGTCTCTGCTGGCTTCAAGCATGAGAATATAACCGAACCTTCTCTCTGTAATCACTGGGAGTCAAAGTTTGAGAAAAAAGTTATAATTCCTCTGGTATGCATGACCGATCATATTCTACAAATTGGAGCTTGTCGGTTCTCTTGAGTTGAGAACATTCAAAACTCGGAGTAGGGGCAGTGGTTTTTCCCCAGACTGGAGAAGTGACCACCTGCGTGAGAGTGGGTCCAGAGGACACCATGCTTTCTCTCTCCATGTGCTGAAAACTTTATGTAAACAGTTCCACCTCATTGGGAAACCACAAAATAGTTAAATTCAAGACATGTGAAAGAACAACAGTCTCCCATTTATCAACTTCGAATCATGTAAACCACATCAGCTCGCCCTCATTTCTGTCTCAGTTTCATACCTTAATCGCTTATACTTTCTCAACCAAAACTTTGAACCAAAACAATTTCTAAAAATATCAGGAAATAGAAACCTGCGGAAGTGAAGGTTTGACTAATCCGTGTAGTCCGAACATTTCACAGAACTTTTGCCTTTAATTTGTTCAACTTTGAGATTTTCTTTGTCCAGACATGCTGTCAGAGTGACCGAGTGAGAGTCATGCCAAGATAAACCAAAAATATTCTAAATCTGATCCTGAGATTCCCCTGTAAAACCATCAGTCCGCTGGATATAAGGACAATGGCTGAAGTGGGCTGAGTCTATAGCGTCAACCGCAGCATCAAACTGCTGCCAAGCGAGTCTTTTCTGTGATGCTTTTACTGCTTCCAGTTCTGAGGTTTCCCCCAAACCACTCATTTTAAGAACCACTTCTCACAAGACTCACAGCCATTCACAGAAATACATCCTGGTGGAAACAAACCATTCATGACTTTTATGAGGGTTTCTAAGGAATTAAACTTTTGCTATTTATATTTTCAGAATTGTCTGCAGGTTTGAAGTCGGACGCTGCTTTAAAGGCAAAATTTCATTCTTCTGTATTCTAAAGCCATGAGCTCTGACTACCCTATTATAAAAAACAATAAATATTTTATCTGTCATATAAATCAACATGTTTTCATGTTACAAATGTACAAACAGTATGATCTGTGTGAACAAAATAAACCACTGAAAATGTTTTTCTAGGTTCTGGAAGATCTCAAGCTAATTTGATGCGAGATAATTCACTTCTGATGAAGCTTTTGAGGCTTTCCAGTTAAATGTATTCCAGTGAATACATTTCATGATTTAATGAGTTTCCTGGAAGGATGATGGATAATAAAAAGAGGGACTGTGATACGTCTCTAACATGATTATTGCCACAGTTGTGGACTCATTCAGGTACATCTCAAAAGATGACAATATTGTGAAAAAGTATTTTTGAGCTCATTTCCAAAAGCGAAACTCTTGTATTGATTCTATATGCATATAATGGAACAATGCAATATTTTTTTCCTTGTAATTTTGATGATTATGGCTCACAGATACTGAAAACGCAAAATTCAACGTATCACAAAATTAGAGTTTTGCAGCGTCTTCCTTCTGAAAAATATCTTTATTCCAATGCATGAAATACCTGATGGGGCCTCCCTTTGTATAGATTACTGCAACAATGTAGCATGACAAGGAGGAGTTCAGCCTTCAGGTCATCTGAATAACATTTTCAAAAGGAAAATGTCTCTCATTTTCGTTTTGACAATATTCTATGGATTCTGTGTGGGGTTCAGATCAGGCTAGTTTAATAGCCAATTAAACACAGTAACTTCATGCTCATTGAAAACACTGTTAGAGTGCAAAAATGATAAGTGCAACGGTTCTCATTTAACTTTTTGTAAATATTCAAATTTTCTGAGGATTTGGGGGTTTTATATGTAAGCACCAATATTACAAGAAATAGGATCTGAAATATTTGACTGTCTGAAATGAAGCTATATAATACATGAGTTTCGCTTTCTGAAATGAGTCACAAAAAATAATAAACTTTTCACAATATGCTATTTCCTTTCTTTGTACTTGTATACTTTGAATCACCAATCATCAGAAAAGCTAAATAGCAAAATATCGTAATATTTTGTTGTTTTGACATTATGTTGAAAAATAACCCCTTGCACACTTTGTCTTCATGGAATGAATGCCAGCGAGTGATATCGTTTTAAATGAGGGACGACATTGGTTTTCAGCACTGCCGCCAACAATATTCCCACAAACCTCCCTGTGGGCCCAGTGCTTATTTTGCTCTAAACACAAGTGTTTATTTTTCTGGTTTATTCAATGCTCCAGTCTCACAAAGGCAACCAGGAAAACCTTGATAAGTCATTCCTTAAAGTTAGGCACTTGGTTTTAATTATTCTTCAAGCACAAAGAAGAAGAAGAAGAAAAAAAAAACACTTTTTATATACAAGAAAGTTACAGCTTAAAACAATAATATGTTAGGATGTTTCCAGAGGTAAAATGTTGGATCCTGTAATGCTAGAGAAGTTAAACCACAAGTTACAGTTCACACTGGAATCTGATTCTAGTGTTGTGTAATTGTCAACACAGATTTTTAACTCTAGAGTGAAAAAGTATCTGCACATAAAACGCTAAATTTTCATGAGCAAGTATTCTCAAAAAGATGAAACGAAATAAAAGCCAAGGTAAGAGCAAATAAGAGGGATTTAATTGTCTTTTATCATCTGTGATATTTTGTTAGAATCCGCAAAAATAAAGTCTCACTGACATGCAAAAATATTCATTTCTCTAACGTTTTATGTAATATAACGTTGTCATATTACATCCACACATTTTAATGTATGAAGTCTTGTTGCTTATGCTTTCACCACATTTGCTGCCATTCTTCTGGCAAAAAATGGCAGAAGACATGGCCATTTATTGCAATGTCAGGGGTTGTTCTGTACTTTCCAATTCCAGATAATATACTAAACATTGCTCCATGGAATTTTTCAAAGCTTGGAAAATTATTTTATAATTAAAACCTGGCTGTAATGTTCCTTCACTTTCTGGATGTTGTGATGTTCCATAATAACTCTTTATATATTACTTATAGAACAGCTGAATTTATACTCAAAAAATCTACAGAAGTGAATTCCAATTAATAAATTGCTACCAAAAATGAGTTGCTGCCCTGGATTTTATCACAAGGTAACTAAATAGAGCTAGATAAAAATCCACTTTTTTCATATTTTTCATGTTTCTACTTGTAAAATATATGAAAACTGTGTATAATTATTTTTTTTGCCATGTCTTTCCTTACAGCTTTCTTTAAAAAAAAATGTCTTCTGGGGATTACCAAAACAATTCTGGAATACTATTTTACTGTAGATCATCTTTAAACATTTACCTTTTTATTGTCTTCCTTTCTTATCTAAAATACTTGAGAAAATAGTTTTTAATCAAGTGTGTGAGCATATTTTGTTAGAAGTTCTTGAACATGTACATATAAAGGAACTAGGCTGGTTTAAATCTGTCTGACAGATTCCAGTTCTAAAGACAAACTGGAATCTGTCACGCAGTCTGCTCCTACTTCAGCTCTTCCGTTTCCTTGCGTGTATCTGCTCCGTCTTTTCAAACCCCCAGTCAGTCGAGACGGATGGCCACTCGTTCTGACCTGATTTGGCTGGAGGTTTTTTTCCTGTTAAAAGAGGAATTTTTCCTTTCTGCTGTCACTACATGCATGCTTGGTATGAGGAATTGCTGTAAAGTTAACGTCACAACCCAAGTGATTATCACTCCTCACTGGGTGCAATCTGCTGGGTTTTCTTCGACAGATAAGCCTTAAGCTAATTTGAACAAGTGAACCAAGATTAGTGAACTGAGCAGTTTGAATTCATATTCAAACTGGTTGAAATGACTTACTTGTAAAGTGCCACGAGACAACATTTTATCTGAATTGGTGCTACATACATAAACTGAATTGAAAATAAACTGAATTAAAGTTTTAAATACAAAATACTGAACATATTTCTTATTTTTTGTATTGAAGTCTAAACAAATATTTAATATGTGGTGGATAAAAAAAAAATATATGTATCACATTTTTTCTGCTCTTTTCCTTTCCTCAAATTATAAATTTTGAAGAAAAGAAAAATCAGTTTTGCAAACACCATCCTTTGGGATTCGTTAAATTTAGATAAGTGAGTGAAACCAGTAATGGATTGTTGCAAAACTAAAACTGAAGTAAGTTGACACAGCCTTGCACAAAACCGATCTCTCGAGTTGCAAAATTGCATTCTGGGACACAGCATGCATGCCAAAAGACATTTATCTCCTGATGGAGCAACAAGTATTTATCCAAACTCCTATTTGTGAAATTCCATTCAAAGGATAAATTAGTGAATAAATACAAATGAAAGAATAATACATTTTAGGGTGGAATATAGCTTTATTTAAAACTCTCAAGGTTGAAGACCGTAGACATAATCTACAGGCTACGCCTAAGTAAAGATAATATAAACAACAGGTACAAAGTTGGCAGGTGTTGTAAAGTATGAAAAGTTTAAAGAAAGATAAAACAAGACACTTTAACCAGTTAAAACTCTTGGTTTGTTTAAGTATAGTTTATATATATGATGCTTGTCTTGCTGTGTAATATGTATGTTAAAAACAAGAAAGGGCAGAACCACGCACCACAACCAATATCTGTTGTTGACTCTTCTTCAAAAGTCAGAATTCAGGTCCCAAATTATGTCACAGTCAACTTTACTGTGTTAGACACAAGCTGGAAAGGTAGTGGGATTTGGGAACATTTGTACTGAGTGACCAAACTAATAATTAACTATAAAAGGTCAAAACAATAAATTTTCTCTCATTTTGAACATTCAAACCATAGCAACACGTTCTTTTAAGAGAGGTTGTACAGTATTGTGAGAGAAATTTAAAGAGTTACAATCTGGTATGCGTGCAGCTAAACCTTTGATTACCACAGCTACCACTGCCATGTATGCATGGCAGCCATGTTGGGTTTTGAGGTCAGAATTGGAAAGAAATCTTTTTCATTCCAGGTCAGTATTCTGACTTCAGGGGGCATTAAAGTTGATCATTTCAGACAATTTAGACTTTATTGTCCAAATGGAACAATAACTACTAGATGGGATTTTCTCCATCTTCACTTTTGTCTCCAACTATTTTACATCTAGCCTGAGAAATTAGTAGTCTGTCCGATCTTACTTTCAATCCAGCAGTGACCTCCACAAAAGACTGGCCCAAAACCGGATTCCAAACCTTAATACAAGAGAGAGGATTGGAGATTATGTGCCCATAAAATTTGAGCAGAGCAGTTTTACCAGCTTTAAAAATCCATTTGAGCCCATCACTCATTATCACAAGGACAACAGCAATCGCTCTGAAGACCAACCATGGCAACTGTCCTAGACCTGGTGCTGAATCAAATGGACAAGCCTGAGTGGCTGAAACACAACTATGGAATTTGAATTATACAAACATAAAAGTACACAAGCAAAAACCTATATATACACTCACAATCATCTTTTATAAAGTCTCATAGCATTAGTAGATACAGTATTTGTGGCTCATAGTGGCAAGCAGATGTGATTGCACAGAAAAACTTCAATAAAGCTGGCATTTCCAGCCTTCTGCAAAGTGTATAGAAAATTTATTTTACGCATAAATAAAACAGCCTTTTCAAATGGCTGTCTTGTCCTTCTTTGACTATTCGTAAAATAAAACAATAAAATTAAACAAATAAAGAAAAGTTGGTGGTCAAATTTTCAACCAATGTCTTTAGCAATATAGTGGTAGCAGTGTGGTGCATTAAGACGCACTGAACTGGAAGCTGTCAGCATCAGCGATTTTACCGCTGCTGTCCAATTTGTCCCACATGGGGAAATATAACACAAGGAGAAATGACTCCCAACCTTTACAAATTAAAAGAGTCAGTTTTAATAACGCATATATATTTTAAAGAGCATAAAGCATGTCCATAAATGCATCTCAATGATTTAAAATTTTATTAAATGGCAATTTAGTTCAACATTTAAATGCAAAAAGTAACCGTGTTTTATACAGATATATGATGCAAAAATGCTACATTTAAAATCTGCATTTTTGTTAGGTTTGATGATTTGATTATCAAATTTTGTTGTTCATGTGACAATGACAATAAAATTTTATCTTGTCTTATCTATCTTATCTTATAGCTTCTAGCTAAAAAAAAAAAAAAAAAAAAAAAAAAATCAGTCTTATAAAATGTTAATATAAATTGAGGCAAATAATAAAATGTTAAATGT